>WKFP01012415.1:0-34118 GCA_011057875.1 Pterocles orientalis
CCCCCCCCCCCCCCCCCCCCAACCAAGAGCCAGGTGTGCGCTGCCCCCTGCGCTCCCCGCTACCCGACCCCCATGGTAGTGACTAGCGACGCGCGAGGGGCTGCTGCTGCTCCTCCTGCTGCTGCTGCTGCTTCGCCGCTGCCAAATCCCTCAGAGTTTGGGCCAACATGACACTCACATCCGGGTGACACGGGATCTCTCCATCCCTAGCAACCCGGCTGCTGCTACTGCTGCCGCCTGCTTCTCGGTCCCCCTCCTGCTGCTGCCTGCTTCTCCTCAATCCCCCTCCTCCTGCTGCTGCCTGCTCCTCCTCGGTCCCCCTCCTCCTCCTGCTGCCGCTGCCTGCCGCCGCCACGGGGTTAACTCCCTCGCTGCTGCTGCCACCGCCACCTGCTGCTGCCGCCGCGCTCCCGCGGCCGGGCGGGGGCGCGGAGCCGCTCTCTAATCGCCTGGAGCTCCGGCAGCCGCAAATAGAGTCGCCGCCACTGCCTTAACCCCTCTGCTGCTGCCGCCTTAACCCCTTCGCCGCCGCGCAGCCGCTCGGGTCAGGGAGCGCACCTGGTTCTCGGCCCTCCCTCGGGCACCGCTGCCCCCGAGCCGTCCTACCCCACGGTCGTCACCGTCTCCTGCGGCTGCTCGGGGCCGCGCAGCTTCCCGCGTACCCCGCGCGCCCTCAGCGCGTTCCGCTCCCGTCCCCCTCGCGCTGCCCCACGCGGCAGGTACCCCTGTAAAGCCCGGGACACCACCGAGACGTGAGCCGGTTTAGCGGCTCCCTCTCCACGCACTGCGGCGACCCTGTCCCTCGGCGGTGACAACCCGAGGCTCACCGGCCCGGCGCGACCTTCCCCGGCTGCCGCTGCCCGCGCCATGCCCCCTCAGCGCGCTCGCGCTGTTCCCGCGCCCGCTCCTCAGCCCCGCGCGGCCTCACCCCAGGGAAGAGCCGGTGGCTTCCTCCAGCCCTAAGCTCCCCGCCCGCGAAACGCCGTCCTTTTGACTCCAGCTAGTCCTGAGATTTTCAAAGTTTATCCAAATAAATAATTTGAATAAATTTGTCTTTGAAAAAAAAATGGTTTTACCATTGGCTTTCACTGCAGAACCCTGAAACTTCCATTTAGGTTTTGTTTCATTGGTCTTGAAACCACGAGAGCAGTCCTGGGTACTGCAAAAGAGAGAACTGGGGACCGCCGCCTGCCATCCCTGCAAGGCTCTATTTCAATCACTGCAGAAAGTAATTAATTAAATAAACTAATAATGCAAATTCAAAATCGAATTTATGCCTCAAAATTAAAGTTTGTTTTCTCTGCAATTAACGTTTTCTAATATTTTTAAGAGCATTGCAGGATTTTTTAAAAACAAGCCACAATCAAACCCAACAGTTTCAAACCTGTCTTTGACAAAGGTGATATTTTGTTAAGAAAATATTTCAGTGAAACGACTTCTACTACCCCTTTCCTCTAACACTTCCTTATTCCTGTCCCTATTGCTCTTCTAGCCATCCTTCATCCACAACCATCTCCATGTAATTAACAATAAATAATGACTACAGACAGCAATCAGAAGAGCAGTAAAACCTTAACACTGCTGATACTCTCCCGGGACCTGGTGAAGAACGCCCATCCTCCAGCTCTATAAGAAGCTTTCTGTCAGGTGAATCATATCCCTTTTGGAGTTACCGTTGTAAATTAAAGGATAAAAAAAAAAAAACATTAGCAGCAAGGCTGATGTAGAGAGAAACCTTTTTAAAAAGAGAAAAACCCAATGCCACTGCTCAACCTCAGTTTCAGCACTTCCCTTTTTTGTAATCTTCTGACCTGATGGATTCAGCTGTTGCAGCCATGAGGCAATCTGTTGGTTTGGTTTAACTGGAAAGGTACCACATCCACTTGACAGGTTTCTATCATTACAGCACATGTTTTTCCAGATTACAAATGTCTACTAGGTAGTTAAGTACTTGCCTTAAGTGTCCATGAAAGCCACTAGGACTTCTTTTCTCCATAGTAAAATATTTAGGTGTCAAACACACTTGGTACATTTTCAAAAGAATCTAAATCAAGCCTAGTTGCCTAACAACCACTGCAGGCACTGGAAGCAGGCACCTAATGTGCTTAGCAGGAGTTAGTGCCTAACCTACTTGGTACCTTTACAAATCTAGACTCAAGATCTAAAGCATTTTTTAAAATGAGGCTTATGAAGTTAAGCACTGAGGCACTATTGATAAATTTATAACTAATAAGGCCTGGATCTAACATAAGCAAAAAGCATCACATAGAAAAGGGCTGCCTCTCTTGCAAATGTTTTAATTAAATTCCTGGATGCTGGCCTCACCAATGCCTATTTTCCAACCCCCAGTCCTTATAACAGACCAAAGCAATATGTACTGGAAGCTACCAAATACTCCTCAAAATCAAACGTATGGACCTCCCAATAAAACCATGAAACAAAAAGCAAATTTTTTTCACAGTTAGTCCAAACCTGTAAGTATATAGTTTTGCATGCTTCAAAAGCTAACTGGGCCTTTATTGCTGGATGAAATTATCTACTATATTTTCAAAATCGAAATTGTAGTTAAAAAAGAAATGCAAGTCCTTTTAGAAAGGTTTGAGAGAATATTCAAGAACTCTGATTCTGTTTAGTCGCAGAAGTGCTCATTACTGAAGCCATCAATTCTTCTTTAAACAGCTGTTTTCCCTTCTTCTAGAAACTTGAGTCTAATTATTTCACTAAGATTGTTCCACTTTTACATCACTTGGATATTAGTTACTCATTCCTGAATGAAATAGACAACATTATATGGATGTTTTAGAATGTGTACCAGCTACCATAAGTGGTGACATTTCAAATGGAAACAACCATTGTCCAGAGAAAAAAGAAATATGGATGTCCTCATCTGTTGTACACTCTGTGCTATACTGTATTCAGTCTACTTCCTCTACATGTCAAAGAATGGTAGAGCAGGGGACAAATACATTTAATTTAATACAATGATACATTTATTTCAGATTTACAACTAGATTACTATAATTTCCCCCTCAATAACATTTATTGCTTGTCAGGCATTTATTCTCTGTAAGGGAAAGAGGTGGCCAAAGAAGCAGCCTTTTATGGACATCATAGGAGCAGAAGTCCATTAATAATTTAGGAGTGTTGCGCAGAAGGATAAACCTACTTAAACAAAACTTAAGCCACCAGGAACTTGTGGAGCGCTGCACAGCAATACTGCACAGCAATTCACTGCAGGAGGAAAGAACAAATCCAATTGCAATGCATGTGGGAGGAACTTACATAACAAATAAGTAATTTTATAAAAAATGGAAAGCAGCAGAACTAGCCTAGTCCTTAACAAGTCAGGGATTCTCACTCATGCAGGTTAATCCATTATTAATTCTAATAGTCCAGCTGAAGTTATTAGTATGCTAATAGATACTAAACTATTACCATCCTTATACACAGGAGGAATCTTTTAACAAAAGATGGCAATGTTGCAAACATGGACTTTCAGGATTTATTCTCATCCATGTTATGTATTTCCTTTTAATTTTGCATATATTTCCAGGTGCATCCTCTTTTTCTTTTTTGCTAAAGACTTCTACTTTCATTCTTCTCGTCTGAAGTACGGTAGAGCTACAGTTTGAGCTTGAAGATGTTGTTCGAATTCCTATCTAAAAAAGACCATGATGAAATTTAAATATGTCCTTATATTGTTTATATCAGATCAGTGAATACAATCTTTCTGATGTCAGCACAAGTAATGGTGACTCTCTAAAGAACTGAAAATAGCACTTTGTTATTATGAATATAGTTTATGTGCAGAACTATAAAAAGTGCATACTTCTGAAAGCCTATTAACTGGGATCTTTAAAATAGATTAAAATGTGCATAAATGGATTTTAAAATACATTAACCCACTGGAGAATAAAGATTATGAGGCTGAGGCTTAATTGTCCATGTTATTGACCTTATCCACACTCAAGATTTAATAGGTAAAAAAACTTCTGGAGGGAT
The DNA here is from genome assembly GCA_011057875.1 of Pterocles orientalis. Taxonomy (NCBI): domain Eukaryota; kingdom Metazoa; phylum Chordata; class Aves; order Pterocliformes; family Pteroclidae; genus Pterocles; species Pterocles orientalis. The sequence continues at coordinate 4,003 of WKFP01012415.1, forward strand.
ATAACATGAATTTTTATTTTCCCTCTTCAAGAATAGTCTTTTATGGTTTTGCATAATTGGTTTTTTATTAATTTGCATGAGCAGAGTATCCTAATACTAAACATAATTTTGATTTTCTTCTCTTATATTTAGTGTTTGACAAAAATATTCAAGATACAAGAACGTTACCACGCTGAGGTCTTACCATGTAATCATTTGCATATAAACTCACCAAAAATACAAATTTTTGAAAGCTAAATGTAAATCAAGTGAGTAACACTACTTCAGTCTAGCTGGAGCTCTAGTTGTACATTTTGTGAAAAAAAAAATGCATTGTGAAAACAGGGAGGGAGAGAGGGAGTGAGGGAGAAAGAAGGAGGGAGAGAAGGAGGGAAGGCCATAGGATGTACAGGCAACGCTCACTTCATTTCTGTGGCTGAGCTACAGCTTCAAGTATGTCTCCAATTGCCTGTGGATTAAAGAAATGGGTGATGGTCTCCAGTAATGCTCACCAGCTCAACAAAAGTCCTGATTTATTTCTTCTGTCCTCTCAGCAGAACCTTATGTAGTGGTACCCAGATAGTAATGGACAACTGCAAACACGATTTTGAATTAAACGCTTTCTTGTATATGTCTCTGAAACTATACTTTTCCTTATTTCTGTATGCAAGTATGAGCAGTGTAATCTGCTCTGAACATATTGGAAATCTGTTAAATTTAAAATCCAGTTAGATTTTTTCAAAACAAATTACTAAGAATGTAATGAAATGTTTTTTTCTGACTAATTAGATTCTTTGGCTTTCTGTGGCTTCGATTAGGATGCTATTACTCAGCAACACAGTTTAAATCCTTCCAGTAGTTCCCTTTCCTAGGGAACTATTTTCACTATTTTCAGTGTTTACCATATCTTTTCACTAACTTGCTTTGCTTATTTGTCTGAAAATACAGCCACTTAGAAGTTACTGGATATTCTGTTGTTCTTTCCTAGTAGTCTGCTTTTTCCTTTTCTCTAGGTTCCCTTCTGATCTACAGTCATAGATTGTCTTCACATTTTTCTCCAGTGATCCCCCGTTATCAATAAATCCTTTCCACCCTGTGTGTGTTCCACCTTCCAGCCCTTACACGCCTACGCCAGTCCTGGTCATTTGAGGCCCAAGTGAATCGTCTTTGGTGGGCACCAGTCTGGGTTCCCAGCCAGAAATTATTTCCAGCTATATCACTGTGCTAGCAAGGTGAACTGAAGTGGTGATAGCAGGACTACATCACCTTAAATTTAGAGTATCCATATTTAGGATAGAAAATATTTAAACTGTTGACTGCAGGAACACATTTCAAACTGCCATTTAAGTAGATTCAAAATTTTCTCTGAAGAATTTCATCTCTATTTTTAGTGCTCAGTAGAATGATGATTTCACAGATGGGCAACATAGCCAGCTACCAAAAAAATTCCACTGCACATAATTGTGCTTGAAAATGTCACAGTAAAATGGATGAATGACTCACAGTATCAGCACATGTGCCTCATGCAAACAAATAACTTTTATAAATACAAGCCACTTTCCAGCTTCTGCAGGATATTCTGACGGCGGCTTGTGATCGCGTTTCAAAACCCCACACTGGAGGCTGGAAGACTGCTAAAAACTGCACAGTTTTGGACAGAAGCAAACACATTTGTGTGTGGGCTCTCCCACAGCGACTGCAGGAGACAACAACCAGGCAGCGCCAGTCCTCGGTGGGCGCTGTGGGAGGCACTGGGAGAGGAGGCAGCCGGGTCCGACAGCGTGAAGTGGGAATTCCATCCCCGGCAGCTTCTCCCACCACACCCCATGGGAGCCACCCATGGGAGCTGCCCAAGTGCCACTCCTGAGTGGAGCCCAGGCCAAATGAAAGGGCAAGAGTCCTTGCTCTTCCTGTGATGCCCTTTGATTTATCCTATAAAAGCACAGATGTATCCTTTCAAACATAAACTTATTTTCGCACTTTTAAACCAATTAGTTCTGATGCGGTATCTGGAAGTATTTCTGCCAGAACAACTAAAATTCATTATCTCTGTATTAAAGATTAAGAAACTGGTACTTACAGAGATCAAGGAATAAGTAAAAATTAATATTTTTTAACATATAGCAGAGTACAGAGTGAAATAAAATTCTTAAGTTTACCTGTCTCTGCTCCAGTTACTAAACACAACATAGTACCTGGGGTTCAAAAAATGTTTCTCATTTTCCAGATACAGGAAACATGAATTTAGCAAATTTCTCTGCAGAATCTTTCCCAAATAGATTTTTTAAATGACTTTGAGAGACATTCCTTGTCAAAAGTAGCTCTTGGAGAAGACTACAGCTGCACAGTTGAGCACACCAAGGTCAAGGAATGTCCTACTTCATTCGGGGCTGCATCATGACGCAGCTTCACATGATCCTTTTTTCCTTTTACAGGAATACGCAGCATGTAGCGTGTAAGACAGTCTACACTTACAGCAAGAAACTGACAGTAAATATTCATATTTATCTTTTCATCCGATTAATTAATGTATTCAGCAATGGATATGACACAAAATGTATTCCAAACTTATTTTCTTGGAAGGCAAAATTCTACTGCAGCAAAGGCATGCAGGATTTGTTCGTGTCTGTTTCACAATAAGTAGGGCTAGCAGTAAGCATAGAGCAGTTTTAGAGTAAGTAGGAGCTAACAACAACCTTAAAAAGAAAGCTTTCTATCTGTGCTAATTGTTACCGACTGGAGAAAATATAGTCATGTCTCTTTGTTGGTGTTGGCACCCCACACGGAAAGAGGAATCACGGATAATAAGAAAATCACAAGTCTATAGAGTGAGGGAGGAGTCTCAGTAACCACATTATAGAATGGGGGAAAAAGTGTAACATGCTACTGAAGTAAAATGCAAGAAGTTTCCAGATCTGGATCAAGCTCATAAAGGCTTTTTTCTTTAAAATTTTACATTCTTACAAGTAGATCCAATGAGCTGCATTACTCACAGAAGTAAAGGATTACAGCTATTAGATATTATTGAAATTATGGTGTAATCTCAACAGCAGATGATACGACAATCATTTTTGAAGTGCCTCACTAGGTAGAACAGATGCTGCCATGTAAAGATCCCATCTTTGGCTTTAACATGAGCATCTGGTATATATGTTCAGTCTTTGTTTTTGTGGATACACAAACACACCTATGCGATGCATATTGTTCAAAATTCCTTTCCGTGTCTCTGAATTCTGTAGGACATCGAGATTGCTACCCTAACAACAATTTTTCTTCCCATCTTTATGATGACATTCAATAAAACATGGAACCACGTTAGGTCAAATCTCTGACAAATGTGCTTTCACTGCAGTTCAAAGAGTTTGAAAGGACAAAAGCATAAATAAGGAAGCAAAGTAAATATCCTTTCATATCATAAGACTTCACTGTTTAGCTCTTGACAACACAAAGACCAGCTTAATAGACTAGGGAAACAAATCCCTATAGAAAAGTGCTGAGGGATCATGCTAGTAGTAGACAAGGCAATAGAGGAGATTTCAATCAGTAATAAAATAGCTGCAAATAAAATTTCTTTAGGACACAATGGACTCTCATGTTGTTTTTCAGCTAGCAGATGCAATTATCAAAAGGTGTTTGAGGGGTACAGCTTGTTACTTAGAGGGTCTGGGGATTGTTTTGTTTTCATCAGAGATGTCAGTGTCCAAGCACGTCAAATGAGGATGTGCTATGATGTGTTTAATTTAATGGAAATAGTCCAGTTTTGCATCATATTAATATTTCTAAAGCAACTAAGAAATTCTGTCACACTTGTGCTTTCTTCTGCATGCCCTTGAAACTAATTGAAAATCAGTGAGTGCAGCCAAATCTTAATATTCCATAATCACCTGCCTCACACAGTTGGCTTCTTGATGCAGTTCACTTACAGCTTTGAACTTGTGTGTAAAGCTCCTTTCAATGACCGTGGAACTGGCATCTCAATGTAGGGTTCCCTTTCCCAATGAAGGGGGTGTATCCCATTAGGGATATCTGCTTGAGATAGCTGACAGACCTGTCAACATACTCAGCAATTGCAAACACAATAACAGTCTATTATACATGCAAAATAAAATTTAGGCTCAGGTGGATTATATCTTTGGGCTTTTCCAGTGTGCTATTGTAGAGCAATTCTCCAAGCATTTCTTTATGCCGAAACCTAGCTATGAAAACATAGGACACTAATATCTCCAGTCATTGAATATGCATGCTGCCTTTTTTTTTTTTCCCCCAGGGGTCTTTATTTCCTGTCAAATAAAAGAATTATTCCTGAAAATTACTCTCACCAGACTCGGCAAGATTTTTATCCACTTCTGGATCTGAAACATTTGCACCATCAAAGAAGAAACTAGAGATTATGGCTATGAAAATATGTGAATAAAAGCAAAGGGACACATGCCGAAGCCATAAAATTACTAAGGCATAATCTGTGTTTGCTGTTCCATATAAATACACAGTTTAAAAAAACCGAACAGACAACAACATAGAGTACAATCTCGAAATTTATTTTCAGCTTCTAACTGATTTAGTATATGGAGATTTGTTTTGTTTTGTACAAAGGCCCACGATTGAGCTTATTTATGGGCATATTTTAATTCTCTAAAGATACAGATTGCTTCCTCTTGTCTCATACTGAATTTAGAAAATTGTAAACAAACAAAATGGTGAATTTCACTTAGAAGTTCAATTTAGATTAAGTTGCTTGGCTGTAGTGCATTTTGACCTACTTTGTGTACTATGCAGTGGGTAAAACAACACTAGATGAGAGAGAAATTGTGTTTAGTATGTCCCCTGAGACCTAATATAGCTAATACAGGTACCTAGCAATATAGAACACATTTGAGTACCATACGCATACAAAATCATATTTAAAGTCACACAACGTGGGCATGTTAGAGCTGTATGTTACAGAGTATCTCATAAATTCCAGCACAATTTTGATAAAGAGTTCAAGGTTTAAACAAAGTTGGAAAAGAAACAGAATTATTTTAAAAATCCCAGCAAAGACTTTGTCTCAACCGTCACTATTTTTGAAGTCCTGATGTCTCACAGGAACCTCAGAACTGCTTTAGCCCTTAGCACATGGTGTTCTCAATGGAAATACAAATGATTGTGACCTTTGCCAAGGAGATCCCTGGCTAACGATGCAATTTCTTAGCATCTTGCAGTCGGGCATATACTTGAAGAGTCTCCAAAGCAAATTCAGATATTAGACTAGCCCCAGATGTAGTCCTGGATTGGCAGAATATAAAGATAGATGCAAAGTACCTCTTTCCATCAGTGATATCTCTCCACAGAGCAGTTCTAATTGGAGAACAAATCGTAGTTGAATGTTTTCTTGCAGAGTAGAAAGGAGAAAATATTTCAGGCAGTTTTGACAACAACAAATCTTTTATTGCTTTTAGTATCTGACACAAAATGAGGAGGCTAAAGCTGACTTTCCTGCTGCCCATATTCCTGAACTGCAGATCTCACCTGGAAATGCCCTGCAGGCAGGTACCGAGGTACATACAACATACGTATGCCCACACATGAACACTCACCCTGGTTAGGGAGTAGCTTACTATAATGAGGCGTTAAAATGTTCCTTGATGGCAGTGAGGCATGATACCAAGATGTTTGGGTGGTACAGCTCCAGAACTATGGAGAGAGCAAATTCAATATGCACTTCAAGAAAAGGTTGTTGTAAACCTATTTTTTAGAATAATGAGCTGTTAAGATACTTAGAAGACATGGGGAATCAAGCTATATAAAAAGACAGGAATGCTTCTTCAGTAGGCTGGATTTTTATCAAATAGTCTACACTGCAAGCTCATGTGAAATATACTTTTTCTGCATCCTTCAATCCTAATTCTGTTTTCAAATACTATATTTCAATGTTATAACTTCATCAGAAACTCTGCTTAAATTATATTCATATATGAAGGTTTGGGATTGCAAAATGTGTATAGAAAATGGATGTGATCTTGCTTCCGATGCACAAGTACCCGCTGTAAAACCAGATGCCATGTATGCATAGTGCTTGAGCTGATACAGTCCACAGGAGGACTTTTTCTCTCTTCCTAGAAATTCAGTGCTTTATCTGACAAATGCAGCAATTTCAGTTTATTTTTTTACCTCTGCCTGAGCATCCTGCTTACACACAGACTTACCTTCTACAAAGCAAAATCTGTGCCTATTCCGTCTGTGTCTGTTGCATCACCAAGCGCCACCTTCTCTGTTGTTCAAATGAGGCAGCAATGCGGCAGCGGCCTGGGGCAAAGGCTGACTCAGAGCCACTGAAGCCAAACATCAATGCTTCCCCTAAATAGGCAGACACTTCAATATCATTGACTTCCATGAGATCTGGTATTTCTTTCAATCCAGCCACATCCAGTGCTAAATAATGAACAAAACAGCAGTTGGAGCAAGGGAGGGAGGTCAAGGGATTGTGAGAGCGTGAGCAAGATCAGCTAGGGTAGGCATGAAAGAAGGATAAGACTAACGTGGATGACTAAGAATGTCAGAAGAGCTCTTGAGGAAAAATAGAGGCTATATGACACATATACAAACACAAAATCTGAAGAAGATTAAGAGAATTATGAACTGAAACTGAAATGCTGTAAAAAAAACCCCAAACCCAACAACAGCACTTTTTAAAGCTGCCAGAATTGACAAAGTCAGGAGATTGCTCAGAAAGGGAAGAAAAACAACAAAGGATTTCAAAATATTTAAGTGGTGTGAAGATCAACAAGGAATTAGCTACTGAGCTGTTAACAGAACCTGTGCCTGAGAGGACTGAACAAAACGACAAGATAAATCTAGAAATGTAATTCAACATCCATGCCGTAAAGAGAAAGGCCAGAAAAGAGAACACAACTTCCAGAGGAGGATACTGTAAAAACGAGAATTTAAGAGCAATAAAATAAGAACTAACCTTTGTACGATCTAGAATAAACAATAATACAGAGAAGCTGTGAGGCTAGACTATTTGTGACAAATGTACTCGAAAGAAAATTTCAAACAACGGTGACCCTTTAACAGTGATTTTGCAGAAAGAGCTCAAGATGAACACAAAAATAAGTGAATGTTACTCCAGCCTTCAGAGACCAAATCTGAAAGAGCTAGGAAAGCAGAGATGACTCAGTATAACCTGAGTGGCCAGAGTGATCCTACCAACATTAAAGCATGAGATCAGTAATCATGTGTAGTGTTAGGACAAAATAAAAAGCATTCCACAAAAATCTACAATGGGACAACCTTTGCAAATGTAGTACACTTGCAACTTCATTTTCCACTACTTTGAAGTAAAGTCCATCTCAGACAATACTCTGCAACCTCCCCTCAGTTTCTGTCCTTGCTTTCTCACAGAAACCAGTGTCTCACTGCTTAGGCAGAACTACTGGAGAGCAGCAGCACCCATATTCACAGTGTCAGGGAAACCTTAAGACGGATTCTATTAAAATCTGATGGCAGATCTGAAAGAACGGGTACTTCAGGATCAGTCAGGAGCCTTATTTCAGCACCAGGAAATAACCCCAAAGCTGAAAAAGACCTTCATACCAGAGTATTTACCTCATAATCTACCAGCTCTTTGTATAAAATGTCAGAAGGCCCGCCTTGCTTCAAATCACTGGCCTTAGATTCAGCAGCATGAAGAAAGGAACTCTCTGACCCTCTTAGATCCAAAAGATACTATCAGACAAAATTAAAGAACATACTATTTTGTTGTAACTTAACGTTAGTTTAAATAAACCTTTTGCGTTAAGTAATTTAGTCAACCACAGAAAAAGAGAGAAGCTGGAGCCTTCTTGGCTTTTCTACACCTGAATATGCAGTAACACTGTTTACTTTCTTTGATTAAGTAACACATTTTCTGCCATGAAGAAGTTATTGAAGAGATGTCTGAAGCCTAAGAACTGCCAAAATCACAGAAAAATAAATTTTATCCAACTGTTCTCTTCATCAGATTCAGAACACTTCTGCCCAGATTTTTCACACTAAATAAACTCTCCACTATGCAATTTGCATTTCTTTTTCTCTGTAGATACCTCTCTTTCTAAATGCACCTTCAAACAACCTTGTGGCTTTTTTACCTTTATGTCATTGAATGCTGCCTAATTTAAATGTCTGTGGGTATGCTTCTTACCTGCTTACTGACTTTTCCCTAACAGCCCACACTATCCCGTGTTTCAGGCAGCACTGAAACTGCTATTGATGTTCTATTTGATGACATTACATTAAACAAATTCATGCCAAAACTCTTTGGCCACCACCATCGTTGCTGATGTCAGCATCGCTTTAAGAACAAGGCTAGTTAGCTAATTGCTTTACAGAGCAATCACAGGCAAGGCAGAATGTGGAGCCAAGTGTTTTGCTGGAGCAAGCAAGCAAAGCGCCGTGTAAGACACCTATTCCATCAGGCCAAAATCCACCCTTCCAGTGACAGCTAGCACAAAGGTTTATGCACACGCTTAGGAAACCAAAGAATAAGGTTTCAGGAGGCTTGCATCCCATGAAAGCACAACACTAATTGTATGTATTAGACTGAATTTTGATTACAACCAACCTGATGATTTGTGGGCACACCAGAACAGTAGCCTTCATTGCTTTATATTGATTTTATCAACATCAGGAGAGATTACGCATTTAGGATAAAATCATGGAGTTACTGAAACCAGAGGGAGCTCTGCCATTAATTTCAATGGCATTAGGACTTAACTTTTTGCTGCAGAAACTATTCCAGCAGTGTCATGAAGATTAAATGGAAGAAAACTCACTGATGTTAGATAGCAAGCCAGTGACAATACAATCAAATCAGTGTACAAGCAGACAGGATTCAGATCCGTATTTTTAACAGTCTTATTTATATCAAAGGACCTGTTACGTAAGATTTGTCAAAACAGATTCTACACACTATAAAATATACATTGATCGCATGGCTTTCAATAGAATCACTGCTAAAACTAGTTGCAAATAAAATAAACCGTGGCAAAATTTATTATCTAAAGAGATTAAAATGGCACATTTTAACAGTAAGTGATCTTTCATGGAAAAGCAGAATGAAAAAATTAAATAGCTCTATGACACAGTAAAATTGTGAAAAAATACGTAATACTACTGAAGTAACTTACGATAACTTAAAGCCATTAAAATGGGCACTGAAATAAAATGGACATGTATAGAACAAATTTTGTAAAAATAAACCAACAAATCTTCAGGAAAGTATATTGTACTGAATAGCATAATACATTTTAGTGGAAAAACTGCCTTCAAATCACAGTATTTTGTCAATGAAGTTGCAGCCAGGAGAAACATTAGAGCTTAGTTTTAATCACCATCTACTATTTAGTATGGGATGTAAAGTATTAAAGTAGTAAATCTCTGGAAGTCTACAGAGAAATCTAAGAGATTAGCATATCAATTTTAAAAATCGTCCTAAACAATTTTTTCCTTTTTCTTTTACACAGCTTTAGTAACTTAAAGACTTTACTCACTATCCATGATGATTGATATAGTTACTTTAAGCACTACGAAAACTAACATTTTATTTTTTTGGTGTGTGACTGCAACAAAGAAAGAATGAATGTGGCCATTCCACAAGAGCCCTCCAGTGCCTTTTACTTCTTTGATATTTAAAAACGTAGTGCAGTACCTTGGTAAACCCTAATGCTCTCTTGAAGGACACGCACACTAAACTCACAAACAGCCCATGATGGTTTTGAGTTCAGAAGATTGATTTGCTCTTGTGAACTACTTAATAACTCACAAGATGGTCCTTTTCTGTTTTAACTTGGCATCATTTGACCTCTAAATAAACGATTATAAATCTTTTAGTAATGCAACCTAACATCCCAACTTGCAGTTCTGTGTGCAGAGATTCCAGCACTGCAAAGTCATCCTATGCTCACTGACCACTGAATTAAATACTCCAAGAGAATAAGTATTCAAATTCTTACTCCAGCGAAGTTAATTCTTAAAAAAAAAAAAGTGTAATATTTTAAGTTGTCCTCCACTGCTAAGGGATGAGGGGTTTTTACATACACAGCTTAAATATTTAGAAAATAGTTTCATATCCCAGTGACGTATTATGCTAGTAGTTACATGATGTGAACAATACAGTGTCAGTTACTATCTTTAAAATTTTCAAGGACAATTTCCTAACTTGGAAGGAGAATTCAATACTAAAATTCAGCTTGACAGAAAAAAAAAGCTAAATGGTGCCAAATTTGAACAGCATAAATGGAAGGACCAAGGTAATTATAGGTCTGTCAGCCTGACAGCAATCCTGGGCAAAATATTAGAAAAGCCAGCACTGGAATTTTTAAGTAACAAAAACTTAAAGGCAGGTGATATAGTTCATGCAAGTTGGCATAGGACAATAGAAAACAAATCTTTCAGACCACCTTGCCACCTTTTTTCTTTTAAGACTAAGAGGTGTTTTGATAAAATAGCTCATTAATGTATTATATTTAGACTTCTCTAAGGTATTTGACCTGTCCTTTTGATTACTAAAACAGGATGATAACATCAGTGTGGCATACAATCTATTAAAAATTATCTGATGTACCTTATGCAGAAGGTGTATACTGCTGACCTGCAAAGGGCTTTGCATCACCGAAAATCTTCAGAACAAAGTTGGGTATTTTTCTAAAAGCTCAGTTCTCTTTCAGTCACAGCTGTTGGATGTGATACAATGATTCATTCATAAAATTACACAGATCGAAATAGACAGTCACAATGGGCTCTTATGGTTTTAAAATCTACAGCTCTGTACTTTATATACTGTCATGTAGTATCACTGTTAAGTGAAGATCATTCATTCAACATCTTTCCAAGGCACAAATTAACAAGTGGTTCATACCTCTCCACACTTTCAAAAGCTAATACTGAAAAAAGGAAACACTGCTAGTGGGTAGGTGGGAGTTTGGCATTTTTATAAAAGACACTGAAATTTCTTCTTTAAACTGAACATTAATTCCTTTGATTTGTGTTTTGAGTTTCAAAAATAAATAAACTCAGAAATGTCATTAATTCAAGCAGGAAAACAAGAATTATTTTTTATATAGATCAGTAGGAAATACAATAGAAGTCTGATAGACATATAGACCTTCCTTGGCATTATATTAATGCATCAGCATCTCAACAAAAACCTGAAGTTTCTTTACAAGCAGATATATTTATCTTCCAGAAAGCACAAATCCTGGATTTTATAAGATTTTACAGAAAGTATTCAAAAATTTCTAGAAAAACAAGGAGGTGAAATCTTGACCAGAGCTCCTCCTGGAAAGATGCAATAAAATTTTTCACCTTTACATTTAATAATTTCATTTCAGCTAAGCAATCAATCTGTGAAACTTTGGTGTAACAATAGTTACCCATTAAGAAGGCCAAGCATGTAAGACCGCGTAAGAAAGTATCCGAAGTACTCTAAACAGGAATGTAGAAGCTGACAGTGCGAGGAACTAGAAGAAGCACAGGTCTCAGACAGAAATTTCATTCAGCTAAGCTAGCAGAAAGGAAAACATCTGTAAAGCATTAGAGGCAAGAAACAATAGAATTAGCAGTGTTAGCATAAATAAATAAATCTGACCATGCGCGACAAAATACACGTACCTGTGTGCCCTGTTAGGTTAAAGTAAATTTATATTTGTGGAAAGATTAGAGCTCTGCTGTGAGATGGTGTTTCTCTTGTGTTGTGTTACCATTGTTGGAGAGGTTTCCATCTAGAAGGTGTAGACCTTTCTCTCTAATTTTTGAGCTGGGTAAGCTTTCCTTCCTGATAGCTTGGGAGCCTGTTGCAAAATCCTATTTGGCATTGGTAGTTTTGCAAGTTTTATATGCCAGTCATGCACGATTTATTTATAGAGTATCTATCTGTGCTGGATTGTACTTTACTTATTCTTTGTCTCCTTTTTTAAAAAATACTTTCTTTAAAGAAAGTTCTTCTAAATTTACTATGATGATTGCCTAATTCATTTGGGGCAGGTGCCTCGGAAGTAATTTGTTACCCGCTCTGGAAGTCAGGACATGAATAGGATTTTGGCAGGTGCTTCCAGCTGAAGGTATGGCTGATGGCTGTGCTGGAGACTGCCTGCATCAGCGATTCAGAGGCAGCAGGATTTACAATTTAAATGAAAGAGAGGGAAAGATATCATATGAGGGAGGGCTGGGAAGTTCTACTATCATGTGCTTAAATCAGCCACTTTGCTCACAATGCTGAAGATACAAACTAATACATCTGCGCACATTCGTGCTGAGCTAAGTTAAATTGATCACACACTATGTGATTTTCTTAAAATAATATTCAAACAATTTTTGCCAAAACTGTGACCACACATTGAGTGCAAAACTGACTAGAAACACCTTCATGTATATAACTATGACATGCCTTTAATTCCCTTTACTCCCAACATGACAACAGCCAGAAGAATAACACAGTGATTAGACTTCCAAAAGTAGGGAATTATTGCTTTGTGATCACATCTTTTTCCAGTTCCCAAAACAGCAGTAATGGTACCTCATCTGCTGCTGTCTGTTCTCATTTCCAGACTCACATTGTAGTGGTCGTGGCAATATACATTTGCAGAGAAAGTAAAAGGCATTTCCCTGAAGGCATCTTTTAGAAAAAGCTTTTCCCTGCACAAATCCATTTAAAAAACTGGAAAAAAAAGAAGCAACTATCAAACTTCCCATAATTTCTTCATAAATTTTGTTTAGTACTGAAAAACTGAAGTAATAAAACCTTAGAAACAGGCTTAGACAGAAACCAGTTAAATATGTACAGGGAGAATAAAATCTTACTCAACTCTTCCTTCAGCTTCTTAAGAATCTTTTTTCTGGCAATTTTACACACAATGAACACTCCTTTCTCCAAAAAGTAGTTTCATTTATGTTAGGGAGCCAATCAGTGTGAGCAGGATTAACGAGGTGGATGCCAAAATACAGCTGATCAGTTCACTATCCCTTTAATGTATAAACTGTTGCGGCTGCATTTTTCCCTTTTTTCAAACACAGGAATGTCCCACCAAGCAATCTCTATGATCTGGATAAATCGTCAGTTGTTTCCCATTGACTGCAGTACTTTAAATCTGGGAATTAACTCAAAATTGCGGGGTTTAAATTCTCATTCAGCTGTTAATTAGTATCTATTGTGACTACCTAATCATTTTAGAGTATTTTTAAAATAGATGCTGTCTATGTTTTCCCTCTTCTTTTTTCTACCCTTTCTCACAATAAACAAGATTCTCATTCAGTTTACATGGATTTGACATTACCGAGAGTAAAGGACAATGAGGGAGATAACAATCCAGATTATTGTGTAGCCAAATATCAACAGAACGATGTCTCCTAGCTAAAGGCACATAGATGAATGCACTTTTGTTAGCAATGAAATGGCTTCAGAAATATTAAATAAACATTTCTCTATTTTTCCTGCCCCTAAACTCCTCTCTAGTTATTGTGGCTCTTTGCTAAATCATTCCTCAAATTGCATTCACAACAGCAGGTACAATTGCATTTCTGTGTGTGTGATTTTGATGCTTAGTTATCACAAGAAAATTATTTCTTCCATTTGTTTCTGTGAATATTGCTTCATGTCCATAAAGAGAATACTTTACTTTATTGAAGAAAATAAATGTTCTTGCTTAGTACAGTCCCTACCAGATTTCGTCTCAACTAAGAGTTCATGCAGAAACTTACTATTAGCTCTGACACCAGTGAAGCCATTTGCAGAATTGGCCATCTTCCTTTATCCTCATTCTGAAATGGGTTAAGAAGTAAGCCTAAAATCTCAGTGGACAGTTGACTTTAGGCTCACCCTGCACATTAGTCTGAAACGGAAATACAATGTGCAAAGCTGTGCAGCAGTCATAAGAATGAAACTTTTCTTGTCTGCCTTAGAGGAAAGTCTCAAAATGCTCCCTGAGATGTTTTTTGAGCTCAGATGATGAAATTATTGCCTGACCTGAATAAAGCTGTTGTTCATAATCAAGAAAATGCAAGGCTCCTAAAGAGTTGTATCTTCCAGAACATTAACTGCCTGTCGCTTCAGTAGCAGAGTGACCACAACCCATCACTATAAACAATGGCACTGAAAGATCCACTGGGTGTAAGAAATAAGTGTATAAAATAATCTTTTTTGTTGCTGGATACTTATGGATTACATTTGTGTGTCCACCCTTTAACACACAACAGTAAAGCAAAGTTCCACAGGGACATTAAACAGGTATTTGTCAACAGATATTTGTAAGTTGGCTAGACATAAAACTTGAATGGTGGTGTCAAAATACATTTTCATTCCTATGGCCAACGAGCATGAGAGTGACTTGAATGCTGAACCATCATGTTCTGTGAGGTTTTGGAAGAAATGCTTCTAAACAAAAGGACACTAGGTCTTCACTGGAGAGACAGAAGAGTCTCAAATTCTTCAGGGACAGGAGAATAACTGTCTCAGTGCTGGTTGTCCCAGCTTCCACCTATGCCACCAGAATAATCTAGAAACTGGGAATCACTGTTTCCCCCCCCCCCTTCAGGAGCACATCTTTCTTGCTTCTCTCCTTTGCTCCTAGTCCACACACATGGTTTTATACTAGCAGAGAGGCATATATAGACTCCAGGTATCACAGAACATTCTCGCACCTGTGAGGAAATGGAGTGGGCTGACCTACAAGGTCTTTCCCTTGCTGAAGTTTGTAATTCTGTGCCCTCTGTAGTGATGAAGAGAGAGCTAATTTATGAATGGCTGGGTCACAAGAGAATTAATGTACTACAGCAATGGAGCGTGCTATGCAGATTGGAGAGGGAGGAAGAATGTGGAGCTCAGCATATCACTTCTTTCTCATATAAGCTGATGCTCAGTTTAGAGAGCAAAACCATACTAATTATGCAGCTGACGTCTTGTTAGGAAACATCTGAACTGTGACCAATTTTCTTGACAAGAATTTTCGTTCTGTATAAAAATGAGATGCTTAGTCATTTGGAAAATAAAGACTAAATCAGTGATGTAATTTCATTCAATGATGGAATTTCAAAGAGAGGGTTTTTTTCCCTTTATTATAAAGAAAATCTTTTAACAAGTCTATTGAACCAGCCCACTAATAAGCCTCTTTCCCATCAGCATCAAAAGAGAAGTGAGAGCACAGTGCCTAGAGGATAAAGAAGGATAACAAACCTTTTCTTACTGTTTTAAAATTCAAAGTTTCCGTGTCTCTGCATAAGGCTGTATGTGTACGTTCAAGCACAAATAAGAGTGACAAGCAACAAATATCCTTGACAATTTTTAGCCTCTTGCTGTACATGAATGAAGGGCAAATATGGAAGGAAATGTAATGTGTCAGACATCTACACACTTTTTCCCCCCGCAAGATAGATGGTAGTTCTCCATAGGGAAATTTGCAGGAAAGTAATTCTCAGAATAGAATGCAGACTTGCTGGTGATGTAATACATACGTTTAGGTGTGGAAAAGGAAAACAAGCTAAATTAGTTAGGACAAGCTTTAGCAGCACTTAGTCAAAGTCCGTGAGTGAGCCACAAGACAGGGAGGCAGCTGAAGGGACTGTTGTCTCCCACAGGTCTCTGCCGTAGTCCCTCTGAAAATGAAATTCTAGTTTTCTCTTAGCATCCAATGCAAAGAAGGCTGCCAGAAAAATGTCACTGGGCAGAAGTGGCTGAAAGCACACCCACACATCTGTCTGTCTCACTGCAGGGCATTTCTTTCCATGGCTGCCTGGCTAAGCCACATATACAGTGCCGGTATGAACCAACATGGGTTTACATGTTGCCATACATACCAGAATGTCCTAGTCTCAAATATTGCCTCTGTATTCAGGGATGAAAAATTGTGTGGCTTCTTGGGCAGAAGATATATTTTTGGTTTTCTAAAGCTTTACCCTTGACTTGACACACTGAACTTCCCATAAGCTATATGGAAAAGTGCAACAAAGGACAAGAAGTCTGGAATTTATGACACTTATAGTTATGCTGGTGGTTTTGGAAGTTTTCTCAAAGTTTACTAGGCACTCAACAGATCAATATGTTTTGCACTTCATATCTGTGTCTCAAAGAGCAAGCATAAGGAAATCAGAATAATGCTTAACACTCAAGTCTTACCAATCATTGCATAACTTTGGCTGTACACTCAAGAAAATACGTGTATCTGTCTCCTGTACCTATATGGCCAACCCAGGAGTTACTGAGATCACCATGCATCTGGTCTGGAGGTGCTTTATAACTGGATTTTCTTTATGAGCTCTTAATATTGCACTGCATAATAAGAGTCTAGAAAAGCATTCACAAAAAATGCATCTGGATTTTATTGCTATCATCACCCAGCACAACAGGCTCTTGACCAGCATCATCTTCTAAATATTTCAAAATACTTTAAAAAGATAAATGGATTATGCTTCTAATCCTCCTTTTTAATATAAATAAAAAATCTGCATTTTACATGGAGGTAAGATGAGGCAATGAGAGACAAAACAAGTTTTGTTGCAATTACATGTCTGGGGTAAGAATAAAACCCCAAAAGTTCTGACTTCCCTTTATCTGCTATGATCTGCTCTGAAGGACTTTGTTGGTAAGGCAAAATAAACCAAGCAGGTTACTTGGTTCTTTTTCCATAAATTTTCTTGTGCTCCTGTGCTTTATGACCAGCAGAATGTTGTCCCACAAATGCAAGAAAACTGTTCTAGCTGAAGAGTCAGACATACTCCAGAGAAGGATGTTATCACCATTTGTTACCTTCTTTAATCAAACCTGACTCAGAGAAGCACGATAGCCTCACTGCTGCTGTTCTCACTCTTATTAGCTTTGTCCCTCAAAAGACTATTAACAAATAACGGGTGGTAGCTGTCAGTTCAAGAAACCAAGTGTTACACCCACTTGTATAGAAGAGTGTGCCTGCATGCCTTCTCTAGATAATCAAATCTTGAAAGACCAAGGGGAGAGACAAGGATCTGAAGAACTTGTGCTGTTTCTTATGGAAAGCATCTTGCAGCAGCATGCCCCGGGGCAGCCACATCTGTGCAACACTGTTCCAGGAACTCTCCAAATTATATCCCAGAGAACACTAGAAGTGGATGCAAGGCCTGAGATATAATGCTGTCAGATGTGAAAAGCAGAAGGGAAAACGAGAGCAAAGGCAGGGATGAGGCACAGTAATCTCTTCTCCATGAATCACCTTAATTTCCATACAGTAAAGTAAAGGAAAAGTGGGATGAGTTCAGACAACGCAGATGAATTCTTGAGGTATAAGCATTTTGATTTGATTATCATAATGAGAGAAGCACAGATCTCTTAGTGACAGGGAAGCACGGGAGATCAAATCAAAGTTCATAGCCTAACTTTGCTGACAGCAATGAGCTAATCTGTTGCCGATATAATGCACTTGAAGGGTCTCCCCTCAATAATCCTGCCAGAGCTATGAACTTCCCTCTAGGCATGTCTAAGCACCCACTGGTTTAGACGTTTAGTCAGATTCACAACACAAAGGACAACTATTTCACTACTGATTTTTCTTTTAATGGACTAGATTCATAGAACAATATCGGCTGGAAAGGACCTCTGAAGGTCAGCTAGTCCAATCTGCTCAAAGCAGGATCAGCTTAGAGCAGGTTACTCATGGCCCTGCCCAGTCAAGTTTCTCCATGTCCAAAGATGAGGATTTCACTTCCCCAATGGGAAAATGGGGCTGAGCTTCATGGGGCTCATGTCAGTCAATGTCTGTAGGCTGGTAGCATCCCTCTGCACACACATCTTGTTTTATATTTTTAGCATATGCATACCGTATTTATTTTGTTCAAACTAATACAGTGTTAGTCACCAGGGGAAGATATATGATGCAGCTAAAGGGATTATAGTTCCCCTCTTCTTCAGCATTACCTCGTCACACAGTACAGCAAGAGCCACACACCCACCCACATAGTAACTGCATCCAACTGGAATCAGGCAGATATTGTCCAGAGGCAATTCTCAGAGCCAAATCCTTGTCTAGTACAAAATGGCACGGTATATTCAAAATGA
Source organism: Pterocles orientalis (assembly GCA_011057875.1). Classification (NCBI taxonomy): domain Eukaryota; kingdom Metazoa; phylum Chordata; class Aves; order Pterocliformes; family Pteroclidae; genus Pterocles; species Pterocles orientalis. The sequence goes on from WKFP01012415.1 coordinate 22,016, forward strand.
AAGGACTTCTGCCACTTTAGAAAAGACAGAAATATAATCTAAAACTCCTCTTGAAAATTTGTTTCTGCTTTCACCGAAATCAATGAGAAACTCCACAAAACCCCACAGGATCATTACTTCCATTGCTGCCGTGTCAGGCATGTGCAGCCAGAGAGTGGGCACTTCAGTACAGATTCATATCTAGTCCATGCATTATTTGTGCTGTGGTAATGTCAGAAATGCTTTGGACAGCATCCATACACACAGGAAGGCAGACATCCCGCTTCAAATGACTTAGATCTAAAATATTAATGCCTACATCACCAACTAATATTTCTCTACAATGAGCTAAATTTTCTCCCTCTTAAGGCTCCACTCTTTCCCCTTTGCAATACAAAATGCCCTGTTTCTTCCACCTTAGAAGACACTGACCCTCCCTCAGGCAGAGGTGTATAAAATAAGGTGTCATTAGAGTGAGTGGTCACAGGAGGCAAGTTTGATGGCAGTTCTGGAATGACAACACATATCAAACATCTTGCTAACAGTGTTTTTCTTCCTCAAACCTTAAACTTTTCCACACCTCTAAAATGAAGAAGGTAGCCCCCAGAGAAGAGTCCTTCCACCCCACTGAACAACTCACTTAACTGCACAACTTCTAAGCCATAAACCGCTTGAGTAATCCCACTGCTCCATGCAGGATAAAAGGAGAAAATAGCATTGAAGATTTAAAGTAAAGAACACAGCAGACTGAAATGATAGCTGCACTACTCACGTCACTACAGCTAAGGGTTTCTCAGCTCTTTCATTATAATGCTCACTTCTCTGCTGTCACTCCAGGCTAAAATTTGGCAGAGCATGAAACTTAAAGCACAGACAGACACAATAAGAATGCAGTGAAAAGGAAAGGAAAGGCTTCAAGGATGGCATCCTAAGATACCTTCACATGTCAAGAACAAACAGTATCTTCCAAAGCATGATGCAAGGAGTTAAACTAGGAGAACTGTCCCTTCTCTCATCAAAATGGTGAGATAGAGAGGGAATTGCACTAAAGGCTCAATGAGATATATTGTTATGAAACTACTATGAATGGTTTAAAAGATCCAGAAGGCTAAGTACTAATATGGTAATTTAAGTTAAATATATGCTGCAGTACAATAGAAATAAATAAACTAGAAAGAAGAGACGGACCACACACAAATACTAGATCTGAACAGTTGATGCCAGACTTCACTTAGGGAAGGTATAAAACTATGACTGCTTGGACTGGTTGGGGAGTGGAAAGAGCCACTAACAGAGATTTCTCTCAGGCAGTGTAGACTACCTTTCTCCCTTTCAAAGCTGAGATGGTTGCTCCAACAAATGTCCAAATACAACAAGGAAGCAGGACTGAGCACAGCATCAAAATATCTCATACTCCAACAGTAAGCCTTACATTGAAGGGCATCATGATTTAGTACTGCGATCGAAAGTGATTATCTCACTTGCCCCTCTCCTTCGTCCCCTCAGCTCCTTTGGCAGCCTAAATACAGGTACCCATATGGATGCAGGATAACTCAGAGTAATGAACTGAGTTAGATTAAAACGAAGTTATAATGCTGGGTCAGTTTTAACTTGGGCAAAGCTCTGAGAAACCTCATCTGAGATGAGCACTGATGGGTGCTTTGAGCAGGAGGCTGCACTGGGTGACCTTTCGAGGCCCATTGAACCGGTAGAATCTCTGTTCCTGTGGATCAGCTTGTGGAAAAGGTCAGAGAGCTTTAGGACCACTTCTTCTTGCAGTAACAGAGCTAGCTAATGCTAGGTTAAAGTGTGTGTAGAACCATAGTATTAGTTATTATTTTTTCAAAGTTTTTAACAGGTTTGATTACTTTCATGGAAAACGGTAAGAACAAAGATGCAGTTACTGCTACACAGACTCGGCACATTGAATGGATTATTCACTCCCCATTTTTGTCAGTACATGCTGTGGGACTTAGCAGAAGCCATTTAAATTTTGTTTCAGCATCAGTGAAGATGTTTCTTATCTTTAAAAAGCACTTAGAGATGAACAGTACTACCCATGCAACATTTGATTGCTGTTATTATCTCAGTAAAATTTTATGAGGATTTGAAGAATTCCAGTAAGTTTAAAAAGAAGATGCTTAGTCCCCATGTTCAGAATTAGTTATAACAAAGACCTTAAGATAACAATTATATAGGTTACCAAATCCCACTGACTTTGCTAGGGTAGCGTCTTCCTTGACATCATAGAGTGAAGATTCTTTCAGCAGCTCTTGAAGAAGGGTAGCTGTGCATCCTTCATAGTATGTGTTCAAGTGTTTGAGAAAGTCTAGTGCATCATTCTTAAAGCAGTGCAACTGCTGATCATGGAAAAATTATATTGTGCTCATCATATGAGAGCTGTGATGGTTGTAAGAAACAGGGAATTACAGCCAATATTAAAACAAACACATGTCCATGCAACATTAGTTTAATTTGGTAGCAAAGGGATTATTTTCACTTCGTTTAACACTACTCAGTTAGTAGTGAGATACATTTTTGGAAGAACTAGGTTAAAAGTCAGTGCAGTATGCAGAATTAACAGAAGAGTCTGGTCTTTTTAAACCTGAGGTCCTCTCTTCCTTCTAATTGGACCCCACAATGATGAGTATTGTCTTCAGCTTGTATCTGAACATACAGTTCCATGAATCAAAACCAAGTGTTTCCGAGTCCTCTGTCTCCAGGCCTTCTGTAGCACAGCCTTTCTGTGTCACTGAAGCTTCAAGTAACACCTGACACAAGGTTTTTAAGTGAGATTAAAAACCTTGCCTTCTTGGGCAAGGACCTTAGACTTTGCACTGACTCTTTATACAAGACTAAAGCTAACAGAGTAAGAAAAAGATAAACTGGGTTCAAAGTGAATGTCTTCAAGTCAGCATTCAGATCAGTGGCCATATTTATCCACCAAATGGGCATGAGGAGCAAAAACAGTGGATTAAAAAACAAATGTTCTTACCCACAGGTAAACAGGAAATAGCTGCAAGATAAAATGCAAAAGATAACTTCTCTCCTGCAAGTGAAGGATCACTGAGGCTCAGCAACATTCTTATATCCTGTCAGGCCCCACGTAGCTGTTTCACATATTTCAGTGAGTGCAGAAAGGAAAGAGTGATATTCTTAAATACCAGTGTATATGTTAACAAGGGAAGAGGTTGTATCAGGTGGAAAATAATTTATAAGCTCTTCAAGTGTAAGTATTAAAATATCAAGCTATGGAAAGCACTGCAGCGTTCTATAGTAACAGTCCAAACATTACGTCTAAAAAGCCCACAGAAATGTTTGCATAACCTGATCTAAGGACCTAATCCAATGCTCATGGACTTCAGTGAGACTAAAAATCTTGATGCAGCTTCTTTTTTTTCTTTAAATAATCCCTTGGAACTGTAAAAACAGTTCTGTGCTATATATTTGGAGACCAAGGGCTTTCCACTGACAAAAATCTTGGAAAAGCCATTATTCGAGGTTATTGCTGTCTCTGAAGGTTAATTAACATTAGTTTGGTTTAGTGTTAAGGTGAAAAGAAACACTTTTTTGGTCTTAACCTCCTATAATTTAAAACAATGTGTTAATTATACATAATTCTTACGTGCTACAAATTTTTTCTCATCTAACAGCTCTCATGCTTTAATAGTCAACACCGCAAAAGGACACACACTGCTTTGTGTAAGAAGGCTACAGGTGGTACTTTAGGGAACTCTGTGGCAAAACCCCTTTCAGTTAGAGTAATAAATTGCCTAGCCTTTGAGAAATCCAGGCATTTCAAAATTCATTTTCATCCTAAGTGGGTAAAAAAAATTGAAACCCTAAAATGTTTAATAAAATGTGGATTCCACTGTCTTTTATTTTGGAAATATCAGCCAGCCCCTGTTGAAACATTTTTACAGCAATATTGAAATATTATAGTCTGTACTTCTAAAAGTTTGAACACAAAAAATTATCCAAATGAAAAACTGAAATGTTCAAATATTCAATTTTATTTTTAAAATGTTTTGAATGATTTTCATATCAAGTTCTTCTTCCATATTACTAGAAGGCATTTTGACTTAGGTACTTTCCAACAGTAAAAATTATTTTTTCTATATCTTATTTAAAAATTTTAATTTTATCAGCTTTCAAAGAATTAAAAAGAACTACTTGAGGCTGCCCTGACTTTTAGAAATGCGTCGGCACTTGCACACAATTTATAAATCATACATCCTGTGTCTGTGATCCATGTTCAGGGAGGGAGGAAAAAAAATACTAGAAACAGCTGCTACTAATTTAATACCTACACCAAATTCAGAGACTATGAAGCTGGATGTTTTCTTAAGCCAATATTTTATATTTATATTAACAGAAAAAAGGAATTACAATATTACTCGTTAAAAGATACGAACAAATACTTATTTTTTTTACAAGTTTCTTCCTCGTGTACTGCTAAATACACGTAAAAGTTGCATTTATCCCAAACATAACTTCCCAAGCAAGAGAGAGCTTGTGCTTTTTTCAAATTGCTGAGAAGAATGACTATGTTACACAGCCTCTCTTTTCAAAATAGCAGCTGTCTCTACCCTGCAGGAAAAAGAAGAAAAGAACTTGGGCTTTTGGACTCCAGGGGGAGTTCAGCAAAAGAGATAAAGAGGTGGCAAATTTCAAAAGGCTGCCTTTACACATACCTGCTCGCACTCACCGGTAGATTTTCTGTTTATAAAAGAACAACAAAAATTATTAGTTGGGGGGGGGGAAGGAGAGTGTGGTGGTGTGTCTTCAACTGACAAAATGAGGTGTTGATTCCAGACCATATGTACTGAATTCTCCCCCAGAAACTAAAAGAAGAGTCACTGAGTCCATCTGGTCCCGATACCGCAGGAGAAAGCCGCCTTTGCTCACAGCGTATGCGATTTAACTGCACCTTCCTGTAACTATCTTAGTGCATTCCCCAGAAAGCTTGTCTTATCCACTTGACAGCTGCCAAGTGATCTGGGCAGACCCCAGTGCTCTCGCTGAGCCAGTGGCATGTTAATGGACAGACACACCACAGAAGATGTGACAGGGGAGCGAAAGGTTTATCGTGCATTTCCTCCGTATGTTTCCCAAGCCACTACACGAGCACCAGCACTCACGGGAGCTGATTCTCCATATCTAAGCAGCCTTGCAGCGATTCCTGTTTGAAATGTTGTGCTGCATTCCAAGACTGTGTTAACTGTTGAAGAAAAGGATAGTCTATACCTCCTCCAAAACTATGCCACATCCTCACTTGAGGCACAACTGGATCTAATTCACTAAACTGTGTGATCCAAGAAAAAGGTGTGACAGAAAGGCTCATAAAACATGGAAAATATCTGCCCTGTATTTCCTTACAGCCTTTTTTGTCATTAAGTATACCAAGTAATTAGTGCTTTGTAATAAATACTATTGGGGCCGCCTGAATAGTCTTATAGTTATCTAATAAATTGCTCAGCAAAGGAGTGAATTTAGCCAGGAGTCTACTGGTGAGGAGACTGCTAATTAACTGACATCCAGGCAGGCAGCAATTATCCTCCCCCTCCCAGACAAAAAGAAAATCTCTATTCCAAATATGTGTCCAGAAAGAATTACGAGCTCTGGAATGTACATCTCTTCTAGTAGGGAGAGATTTGGAATGGAGTAGAAATCAACCCAAAGATCTCACATTGTTTGAACTAAATACAAAACAAGATAAAATAAAGAATCTGTGCTTTATGACAGAGAGAACTGGCTTCAGAAATAAGTTTCCAGCTGGGACCAGATTGCAAATGCCTTTATTCACTCTGCGGGAGCAGTTATTCACATGAACAGTCCCTGTAAAGCCAGGGAAACAAACTCACATGAGCGTGTAGTCACGACTGTGAACATGAAGCTTGCCATCTGACCTTCAAAACCGACAGAATTTTTGATGTTTTTATTTAAAATACTATAGGGATGTTGTTTTTATTTTCCTTAAATACGATTTTGCTGTCATTTCACATCAAATGTCTTATGAGGAAATGGTCTGATTTGATTTTTAATTTAGGGAGAGTTTTTCACTCTAACACATTTGCTCAAATAAGCCAATTTACAGGTTGGTGTCTCAGCAACAGATTTCTAGCAAACAGGATGCTGGGATTTATCACACTTGCACTCATTTTGTTTTCTGGAGTGTCCAGCCATAAAGCAGACTTCCTATGGCCACCTGGGGTTGAGGCTCTGCTTGATGGGCACCCACCCACCTGCACAGAGGCCAGGAGCCATCCGAACAGATACACATGAGTACAAAGGCAACCAAGCAACTACCCAGGTTGGGTAGGAATCAAGGATTCTGGAGGAGGTCCAAACAGCTCTGCATCCTCAGTTTAATGACCCAGGAGAGAAAGGATGCATTTAGAATTGAGCAACATAGAGCTGTTCTGATTGCAAGAGTTTTGACTCATTTATACAAAGGCTGAAAAAGAAATGTAAAGAAATACAACTAGTGACCTAAGGGGAAAATTTAAAAAGCACAAATAAGATGTAAGTGCCAAGCTGCAATAAGCAGTTAGAGCTAATATCTGAAACCATAATGCAAGCCTAGGACAAGAAGCAATCTGGCACCCAAAGACCAGCAATCAGGCTAAATACCAAAGGTCAAGAGCCTGAGACAGAAACCAAGATACAAGCCAAAGGCTAGGACCAAAATAGGTCCTGGATGCAGGCCGAAGGTTACAAAATGAGCATTTTCAAATAGCCACACACCTCAGACACTGACTAGTCAGAGAACAAATTCAGGTGCTCACTTAATTAATTAAAATTAACGAAAATGAAAATGAAAATTAATTAAAAATTAAATCATTGATGTTAGCACCAGTGAGCGTGCACAGGGGTGGCCACAGTCACCGTGACGGTGGACTTGCTGAAAGGGTCAGTCCAGCCATCAGTCCTTTACGGCCCCAAAGATACTGTAGGAGCCTCAAAAATCCTTCAGCTAACAGAAGATTTTGCTAGAGAGCTACGCTTTAGGTGCCTTTTTCCTCTGTTACCATTCTGATGATTGCAATAGAAGTATATAAACAAGCTTTGCTGCTATTCCTTTGGCTACATACAAATAAGCAGGATATTCTCTTTTGATAATTTTAGAGGGTAAACATTTTCTAGTATTAGATTATTTTTAATGACAAACAGGTAACAAAAGTATCAAAAATAACCTTGTTATGTGTAAATTAAAAGAATAAATTAATCTCGATGACTCATTATATGTCTTATTAGTATATCCTCTGGAGAACACTTGATGGCTTTGGGAGCCTTTCAAGAAGTACTATGATGTTGCTTAAAAACTACAATTAAGAGATAACTGAAATAATAATCTCAGTGAATAGTTTACAGATAGCCCATATACCATAATACAATTTTACAAACATTAATAATTAAATTCTGACTAGAGATGCAAATGAAAAACCAAGTTAAAGAGATAGAATATAGACAACTTCTTGGTCTTCCTCTCTGATTTTTTTGTCAAGGTTATAAAGAACTAACAAGGATTGAACTAAGTTTACTAAGTCTCTCCCTCTGCTCTGCTGACAGGATGGTAACAAACAAAATACATTTGTACAATTACCTTAATTGTTATCTTTATTTTTTTATACTGGCAGCCATGCCCACCTGGTAAAGTCAATGTTTCAGCTACTAGCTTTCCCTTGCAGTGGATTCTACTTAGCCAGTCTCTCGTTTAAAAATAAACAGTAACTACCCTTCAAACCTCTCAGCAGCTGGCATGGTGCCACTAAGCCATGGAGAGCACTTTGACCATTAAACAAGCACCATGAAGTAGGTTAGGGCCTCTAAAAGGAATATCTGAAGTTAAATAAATGTAAAAACTCTGATAGTACACACTAATATTTTTTGGGATTTGCTGAAGGAGCAAGAATAACAGGTTATTGCTGTTTTAACTTAAGCATTCCCCACAGCTGCTGGTAAGCCAATGGCATTGCCTGGCTCTCATGTCACAGAGGCTCATGAACCACATGGTGGCCCTGAAGTGCTAAATCTCTCAAGTTTACACAGACTACCCGGCCAGCTCCTGGTAACAGCTGGAATTTAAGACTGAGTCCAAAAAAAGAGAAAAAAATCAAGAAAAAAACCCAAACCAGACTATAATGGGAGAATCTTACCAAAAATATATGCCCATAATATTACTAAAGTCAAACAGTTCCCTTCCCACACAAATACATTGCAAAGACACATCCGACTTTGCCTGCTGAGACCTTCCTTCAGCCTGCACTCCCTGTTGCTCTTGCTACCGAGAGCTAAAGCAAAGAGCAGGAGGAGCAGCTTGCCTTCCCTGTCGGCTGGCCCCACACTCCCCTTCCACGCATCGCAGGTACACCCACAGCCCTCCCTCCGTATTCAGCTTACCTCCTAGACATAACCAGTCATTAATTGTTCAGGTGACCAGTCCATGATGAAAACAGAGCTGATCACAATTTTTTTTTTTTAAAGGCAAAAAGGATGCCGATTTTCGTTCAGAGTGAAAACATTTTACATAGACCACACTGCTGTTCTTGAAGTCTGTTAAATTTAATTGTTTTGGAAATCACATAACTTACACAGACTTTAGAAGAGGCAATCATTTTGAAAATGAGAAATAGTCACCATCTTGACCACGAGGGTTTTGAAAGCCTCTGTCAGAGAGTGTCACACAAACTGGTACTCAGGAATTGTTTAAATAATTATTTGTGATTATTACCATCTATTGGAGAGATGCTCATCAGCTCTTCAACCACTTACCTGACGAAAGGTATCACCCCTACACAAGCTCTTTGAATTCATCATTTCTGTACACTTATTCCACATGATAAAAGCAATTTCACTATGAAAAACTACTGGGGAAAAATTACTGTACAAATGCCAAGGATAGTTTCAACACACAACATACTAGTTAAGTCTTTTTCCTTTGAAATCATTCCAAGGTAAGCTAATCTGTAGATTAATCTCTAAAGTTACATTATTTTCAGAGTGAAAACTCAGTAAATCTGTACACAGAATTTTGTAGAAACTAGTTTACTAGTTGACTGCCATTTTAATTTACACACATAACTGCACACAGCCCATACGAAATTAACTAAATGTTTCTGCTTTTATTTTTAAATAATTCCCTACTACTCAATCACTTGTTTTCTATAACCACAGTCAAGGGACATGAGGTCCCAAAATTAAAAGCAGCAATTGCACTTCCGTCACAGCCCTTAAGGTCTGCCTGGACTACGGCAGTTTCTCAAGCCAAGCTCTGTGCCACAGTTTGGTTGCAGATTTCCACAGCATTGCATGTTAATGCCTTCCCCTCGAAACGCCCTTCCTGTGCCATTCCTCCCACATCTGAACCACAGGGCTCCCAGGGGATCTTCAGCAGATAGCTTTACGGTTCATCATCAGCCAGAACTTAATTGGTGAAAAGAAGCCACAGAAGAGGTCATCCAGTTTCTTTAGTTAGTCAGGATGTAATTGAGCTTCCCTTTCTGCCAGCATGGCAACTCCTTCCCACTTTTCTCAGCCTGCCTTCCTTACCCCCTGGAAAGGCCACTCCATCCCAAACTGGGTGGGTCTGCCTCAGTGTGCCAGTTCAAAGCAGAAACAGGATTCTTGGATTCTTGACTGCAACTGTTAGGGGCAGAATTTAGCACACAGCACACATTAAATCCACACGGTTGTGTCACTGAATACTCTTGGACGTGACACATCCTGGAGAAAGCTGACAAAGCAAAGAGCAAGAGGTACACGTGCTCACAGTACGAATTAACCGGCACTGTGCCGTAGGTCTCTGGCTACACGTGTGTATCTCTCAGTTTTCAGCCCTTGGCTGGCAGCAAGGGCCTGAGGAAACCCAGCCTGCGGAGCACGGCAGCTTTCCTGAACCTGCACCTTTGTCACAGCTGCAGCATCAGGATGACAGCAGCCAAGGAAGCTGCTGCCCTCATCTTCAAACAGGGTCTTGTGATAGATCAGCAATCCACCAGCCCTTCCCTGGATGAGTGAAATATTGTCATAATGCCTCCTATTTATACTACTCTTCAAAAAAGTATTTCAATTAAATTTATAACGATGAATAAATAAATTGCACTTGTTTTATGTCTGGGAAAATGAAGGTACAGAGAGCTGAAGTGGTTTAATAACCTATGAAATGAATGCAGGTTTACCAAGTCCTGTTCTTCTGACACTGGACAACCCGAGAAGCATCAAAAGCAGCCAAAATCACCTGGCTGTTTGACATATTTGTTCCCAGTCATGTCTGAGAAGCTCTAGAAGCTATTTACTCTCAGGATTGTCTTGCATCTTCTGTATTAGTACTGTACCACATCAAGAAAAGCCTATTGAAAAATACACATTTGGTCATAAATTATTTAACCTGTTCTAAAGATGATAGCTCTGATACGTGCATATTTTGCAAGAGGAATAGCTGAAGTATTAAAAAGGAATTCTGACTTGTTATTTTACACCAAGGTTTCAGAGACAAAAAAGCATACAAACCCACATTTTAACATTAATATAATAATATTTAAAGGGCTAGATACATAGAGACATCAAAAGTGTCTCAGGAACCTTAAAGGATACAAAAGGATGCCCACAAGCAAGAATACAAGCACAAAATAATGCCATAAAACTGGCACAGTATATTTAAGGTAGGTAACTCATTAATTAAAAATTGGGCAAGTTAAAAACTGACATAGTTCTGCTAAAGTAGCTTTCTCAAGGCTCACAGTATCTACTATGATGCTCAGTTATTCCTGACGTATTTCTCAATTCTGTATAGAGCAGAACCTTGCTAATCTAATTGTCTTTTTTTTTTAATCTGCGCAACCTATAATCTGTATGAGAAGATTTATGAGAACAGGCTACTCTGTCTTGTAATAGTAATTGCATATTGTTTTTCCTGATGTTATTATAGCAATAAAACAGAAACTACACATAAAATGAAATACACAATAGAGAATCCCTGATCGCGCATCTTTTCCACTGCAGTATTTTGTCAAATTGCTAATTTGCCACAATGGAGATTTACAGTAGAGTTCATTTTCAGTAATGAAATTAGTACAGTTCTAATATATACAGCAGCAGGCCTCGTATCTACTGTTGGATAAGATACAAGACTGGCTAAAGATGTATGTTCAAAGCCCTACCTATTACATTAAGTATATAAACCGCTAAAAGTCAGACTGTACACCTACATCTAATGTACTTACAGAAGCCGCAATCACTGAAAGGCTCATACTCCAAAATAAATTGTATTTGAATTTTTGGACAAATTTAGTCAGGAAGAACACATTACTGGATATTTATGCAAAATGCAGAGCCCCAGGAATAAAGTTTTCTCTCTAGTTCTGATTTATTTCAATTATAAACTTCTCTTTTTACCCTGCTCAGTAACAGATTATAACTAAGGGTGAACATGATATAATTTCTGAGCCAAACCACTGTGCTCTAGTTAAAAAAAAGTTAGTTTTACCCGTCTAATTTCACTACCTACCTTTGTCAGAGAAGAGCTGTCATATTTTGATGCAAATTCCAGCAATTTACATGTTTCAAGCTGGCAGCAATACCTTCCTAGAAAAAATTGCCACCCTTCCAGAATCCCCTGTGAAACGGCAAACCAGGTTAGAAAGATAGAGGAGATTGGATTACCTGTCTGCACCAGATCATTGTTTCTAGGAGATAATCCATAAATGATTAATCCTTCTAATGTTCTTGAGCAATGTAAGGAGGGCTGCCTGTGACCTATTTCAACCTCTTGCACTGTTGTTGTGGGAACAGCTTTACCGTATGAATCAAGTTGAATATTTTAATTCTCTTGATTTTATTGAGTTATAAGTGTAATTTAATGCCTTTTCTTTGTTCAATGTTTCTTTTTAGCATCTCTTAAAAGGATCATAACTGTTGGTAATACTCATGTCCAAAATGGCAGTGACCACATAGATGGCTAATGGTTTGTTATGTAATTTTCCTTGTACTTTATTAAACTATATTATTTCAGTAATTCACTGCCAGTTTTAATGCTTCCTTCTTCACATTTTCTAGAACATTTTGCCCGTTGTACAAGGACAAAAAAAAAAAAAAAAAAAAAAAAAAAAAAAAAAAAAAAAAA
>WKFP01012415.1:34138-94920 GCA_011057875.1 Pterocles orientalis
TTTTTTTTTTTTTTTTTTTTTTTTTTTTACTAATGCTTAGGTCTTGGGATTCCAGGGTGAGCTATCAGGATGAAGTACACAGGAACTCTGTATCCAGATTACATTTCTTTTTCTAATAAATGTCTTTATACTAGAATTGTTTGTCAACAAAACAGCTTCTCTCCAAAAAGTTTTACTTTTATAATTAAAAAAAAATATATTATACTGGAACTTGATATTTCCATTGCTTCTCAGAAAGACTTTTTATGGAACCACACAACTGCTAAATCCTTGCTTATAGCTTGTGCATTAAACGTCTGCCATTGTGGGAGAGGATTACACTGTAAAGCTGTATTAAAATCAGAAGTATGTCCACCTGCAATGGGGAAGAACATGACCTGCAGTAATACAGAGCTTAGTGGAAATTCTTAACGTTTTCAGAAGGGTCAGAAAGTTTCCACAAACATGGTTTTGTTTAGAAATTTACAATCCTGTTTTTTTCCTATCAGATTGCACAAAATTCTACAAAGATGTTGAATTTCAGTGATGTTATCTCGGAAGTCATTCATGGCTTGGTCCTAATAAATATTCTATACTTTCCTATTTCTAAAATCCACCAATGATTTAAAAAATTGCACGAACAAAGCTCAGCGCACTGCATGTTACCTTGCTCTTCTTCCAGAAACTTAAATATGTACTACATAGGGCCGTTGGTACGTCTACTACACCTGAGAAAAATAAATTATTTAATTCTGAAAGTACTGAAAACTCCATATCCCCCTGCAGACTGTGAAATATCCCCACACCAGGCAACGCCGAACACGCGAACGAGCAGCATCACCCCGGAGCACTGCAAGGGAATTTCTCCAGCTGCGGCTCAGCCCATCGCACTTCGTACGCCAGCCTGCAATAAACTCAGAAGCCTTTCTATTACTGATGTCAGTCAATAAATAATAACAATAAAAATAATGGCCTCTCAGTGTAAACAACACACGAGGGTCCCCAGCTGCTGCCGCGGCGCAGCCCCGGGGGGATCCAACCGCCCATCGGAACAGCGGGCGCGGGGCTTGGCGTTCCGGCCGGCGGCGGGGACGGGTGCGCCGGTGACACCGTGCGGCTGCTTCTTGCCCGCCCTCGCGAGTGGCTGCCGGGATCCAAGATGGAGTCGGTGAGCAGAGCGGGGCAGGAGATCAGCCTGGCCGCCCTGAAGCAGCACGACCCGTATATCACCAGCATCGCCGACGTGACCGGCCAGGTAGCGCTCTACAGCTTCAGCCCGAAGGCCAACGAGTGGGTAAGTCCGGAGGAGCGGGCCCGGCTCTCCCCACGCCCGGCCCGGGGGCAGGCGGTGGCACGGCCCCAGGCAGGGCGTTCGCGGCCGCCCGCCGCGGGTCTGGTCGCTTGTGCCCTCGCCCCGGCAGCCGTCTGGCCCGGAGTCTCCGCACGGGGCCCCGGCGGGGGCTTCCCTCGCCCCAGGGGGGGTTGGGGTTCGGGTGTTTCCTGCCCTGGAGGTGTCGGCCCGAAGGGCGCTGGTGCCGGGGAGAGGCGAGGCCAGGCTGTGCTTGCGCACGGATGGGGCGGCCCAGCGTCGGGCGCCTGCTCCGAGGAACCGACCGGCAGCTGAGGGCCCGAGCTGTCTGCTCCCCGTGGCCCTTGTTGGGTTGGGTGGTTTATCGGGGCTTTTTTAAAACAGTAATTTGTTGTTGCTACTCATGTGTGTTGAACAGAGAAAGAGTGAGGTTTGAGAAATGCGAGGATTCGGCGTTGCGATGAAATGCAGTTTTTGTGTGACCGCCAGCTTCCCCGCAAAAGCGGAAATTGGTGGAACTTCGTATTGTCGTGTGCAGTCCTGGAGCTGCGGGCAGCTTGCTGTGCTTGTGGGTCACACGCACAGGGTAAAGGTGGCTTTGAAATTGAAGTGCGAAAGAGAGCCATGGTCTGTACTCATATTGTTTTGTTGTTGGCTGTGCTGTTCTCGCTGTTATTTAAGTGACAACGTCTGATATTTGCAGACTAACAGACGGTAGTCCACATTTAAAGTAAGAAGTTGTAAGAAAGGTGTTCAGCTCTGACCAGTTAGGCTCAGCATAGGCATGTTGTAGAATACTGTATTGTGATCGCATCGAATTGAGATCATGAACAAAATCTTATGGGAGTTGATTTAATTTCCTAATGTTATTAAGTGAAGATAGGTAGCTTCTGAGAATAAATCATATTTTTAGTCCTATGATGTCAAACCTCATGGAAAGATAAAGATAGGGTAAATATCTATAATTAAAATGCTGTTCAAAAGCTACATAACTGTGTCAACAAGCATATCCCTTAAATACAATTGCTGTCTTTTGCAGGAGAAAACGGACATAGAGGGGACCTTATTTGTGTACAAGAGGTAAGGGTTTTTTTATGTTGGTTCTTTTGTTGTTTTTCTTCCTTAAGAAAACAAACTTGAGGTGGTTTCATGTGTAGCTTCGATACTGGATTTACTGCATCCAGTAAACTCAATTAGTTATTTGTCTAGCTGTTAATGTCTGTATACTTATGTGAAAAAAATAAACTCTGCACATAGGTGCTTTTGACTGTTAGTCACCTAAAAGTACTGCTGAAAAATCGTAAAGCTTGATGAACGCTGCATATATATCCACACAAAAACCTAGTTTATTGAGTTTATTTTTTTAACATTTGTTAATGTGTTAAGTTTGTTAAATGCTGAGTCTTTCTTTGTCTCCTAAAATCCATAAAGTTGATTATGAAAACAGTACAGATGACAAATTAAGTAATCTGACCTAACGTAATTTCAGCTATCTGCTGGCAAAGTTGCCTAAAACTTGGAGATCTGCTAGCGTATATTTATGGGGGCTACTCGATTTCCTCATCAAAACTATGAAAGAAATTGCTTGTTTTATGGGGTGAGGGAGAACCAGCACATAAAACCAATCATGGGTTTAAGTTTTAAATTACAAGCAAATAAAAAGATCTAACAATGAAATAAAATTCTGTTGAATGTAAGAAATATAAATAATGCAGACTTAACCCATCCCAAACAGACTGTCATGCAGTGGGTCACTACAATATTTTATCCTGGTAATGTGAAAAGATACTAGTAACTAGTTCCTGTCTGCTTTAGCTTCAAGCTTGGAAATACTTAGTGTAAGAAAACCAACCAAACTAAAACCCCAAAAGCTAAGCAAAAAGTTTGCTTCTGACTAGCTGATGATTTCAAAGAAGTCCTGTAAGTGCATTAGAAGACTAATTCACAATGGTGAGGATTGTTTGACCTCTCCTTAGACCTCTTGACAGATTTTTGTTGTTGATCATTCAGTAAAGGTGGCCCCATTCTTACAGAAATCTCAACACTTGCTCGCTAGTTATATCTCATTTTTATCCAGCCTTCCTCATGCTGCAGTGTTGATTATGTGACTGCTTACAAGCACAGTTGGGTATGCTAACATGACATTCATGCAGCAAGAGAAAACAGATCTAAAATTATCTTGAACTTCCAATGCTTGCTTGATATTTTCTTTTTCCACTTGTTGCCTAGCAAAAATCTAGATAATAAAAATAGTTTCATTAACCAATGTAACTCTGAATAATTTTATATCTACTTGAGGACACTGGGTGGAATCTTTATTTTAAGAGTGTCCCTTTAGGAAGAAATTACTGCTTCTGGTTCCCCTGTCAAGTGTATTTCATGTTATTTCAGCTAACAGCTTTTTTTTTTTGTCATACCTATTTAAAGTAAGGTAAATATTGCTCTGTAAGTGGTTTGGTTCTTCTCCTCTAATAAAAAATTCTAAAATGCCTCAAAACTGTCCTGTGTGAAGTATTGAATACACTTGCATTTTAATACTGGACCTGCCCTAGTTTTTTTAATTGATTTTTTTGAGGCATATCTTTGATTCAGCAGTTTAGCAGTGTAGAACTCTAATGTTAATCCTAATCCTACTTTGAGGTAAGTGTAGTTGTAGATTGAAATTAGTTGACATGCCAAGAAATGGCATAGAAGAACAACTATTGGAGCTTCAGGGCTACTAAAGTTTCAGCTAGTGAAGCAATGGAGATTTGAATATTAATTCATAACTCTTTAAGAAAATTATATACTTTGATCACGGTATTAATCCTTGTCTTTGTTTAAATTGAAACAATAGGTCAGCTTCACCTTATCATGGTTTTACAATAGTGAATCGACTAAACATGCACAATCTGGTTGAACCAGTAAATAAAGATTTGGAGTTTCAGCTCCATGAACCTTTTCTTCTCTACAGAAATGCTAGCTGTGAGTATAACTTTCTTTAATCCTTATAAACTCTGTGTTCTGTTTCATAACCTAGACTACTTGTGATTGCTGTGATGTCTGTTTAAACTGTACTGTAATGGGGCAGTTTCCGATTAAATGTCTGATGATGCTTTCTGCCTACAGTGCTAGATTTACTCAAACAGCTGTGCTATTGTATTATGATGACCACATGCTTTCAACAGAAAAAGGATATACTAACAAAGTTAAATATTGCTATATTCTTTTTAATTAGTGATAGGTTTAATCTAAACATATACACTGTGTTATAGTGTTAATTAAAAACTGTGAAAGAATAGTGAAGATTGATAGATCTTTGAAAGTATTTAACACTGAGAACAGTTCTACGGGCTTCCTCTTCTGCAAATGAAAAGTTAAGTATTAGTAGCTGTTTGAAGAACTTGAGGAAATTGCTCAGCTCTAGGCTGAGGTTTTCTTTCTCCACAATAGATTTTGGACTCCTGAGGTGGATGTCTGTACTAAATTTCCTCTGGTTTAGACTCCAGCAAGTCTGGGTGTTGGGATAGTTAGTATCAAGATGAGTGGTAAAGTAGTAGTCAGTATCTTCTTGCTGCTTTTTGAATTCTAGTAGTGTTTTGGGTCATCAGTCAAGCTTCAGAATCTCAGTGTACTGTGTTCCAGTTAGGCACATGCTAAAAATCCTGTTACTCCAAAGAGCTCAAAGTATAAATTATGTAGCCCTTAAAGAGAGGAGGAGGGAGTGTATGTGTGTATGAAATTCACACTACTTAGGCAGATGAATAAAAGGCACCCCACAGAGTAGAGGGTCGTCCTGATACAAAGGTGTTATTTCATGTCCTCTTTTCTAAGCGGAGTTCTTGAAACAGTTTGCTGCTGTCTAGTGATAGGTTCCCTTTACAGAATGGCTCGGACAACCTGTATGCTGTCTGGATGCAGTACTTCCTCAACACCATGTCTTCTTCCTACTGGAATGTCCCCTTGAATTACAGATATGAACACTGCTTTGGCTGTGCTTCAGTATACTTAAGAGAACAGTCAAATGTTAATCCCTTCCTCTGTCCCCCTTGGAAAGCCCGTAGGATCTGTGGGGAGTAGGATAGATTCCATTATGGTGACAAAGAACAGCTTAAAGTAGGTGGTCTTAGCTGTTTAATAGTGTTAGCAATCCATTGGTAAGTGACATTGAGAGGAGACAGTTGAAACTTGTCAGTGTGTTGAGAAGTTTGGGAGATTAGGGAAGTAAATGTCTGGCGAGAAATTGGAAGGGGAAAAATATTGCATTGAGTTGGATGTTTAAGGAGGTTGCTTGGTTTGGAAGGAAGAGGAGCTCTAGGTGATGGGGTAGGATGGCAGATGAGGTGGCAGTAGAGGAAAGAATTGCAGTTGTGATGGGTGACATAAGGGAACCAGAAAGTTGATTTGTTTGTTGGAGCTGCTGATGGTATCAGGAAGCAGGAGCTGCTGTGGAATTACCATGGTGAATGCTAGTGGGAGTGACTAGAGGATCACTTAAATGAAGCAATCAGAGAAAGTAGGCTGTGTGTGAGTTCATTACAAATCCCTAAAGCTAATTATATGCCTTTCTGTCATTGATAAAAGCTCTCCTTTTCCTATGAGACACTATTGTGTAAGATCCATGGGAGGCTCATGGAAGTTAGGATAGAGATGACAAAAGTATGAGGAAGGAAGGAATTCATACAGAAGTCGTCAAGGAAAATATAGATTGGATACGGGAAATAACTGCATTCTGAAGCAATCAAGAACATTTTTTTTGTTTACCCTCGTAACCTTCCCATTATAACTTTAAAAGACTTTGATCAGAAACCATCCTTTATTTTGTAACTCTGTTTTGCCTCCTGGAAGTGGGTGGTGGAGTGTCCAGAATGGTAGTGTGTCCAGAAACAGTCTACACTGACTCCACATTGAAAATGTTCAATGTAGTTAGTATGTCATTAGTTATTTGAGTGCCACAAATAAGCAGCAGATCAGTTTTAGTGCGTTGTGCTGGTGTTCCCTTTGTTCAAATACAAGCCTACAAGCATAAAAAACAGCGTCCAAGCTTTTTAATCCATACAATTTCAGCCCTGCTAACTCCCTTTTACATTTTGCATTTAGTTGTTCTGAATTATTTTTTTACATGCAGTTTCCCAAATTTCCTGACTGCTGTTCCCTGAATTAGTTAAAAAAAAAAGTGTTGGCAACATTCTGGTTTCTTGTAGAGTGGGGGTTTTTTGTGTCCAGCTTGAGGAAATCTACTGCGATCATTGGCGACTCTTAAGAGTAAGTTGTCCTGCTAAGATTGCTGAATGATTGAACTGAATCATACTCTGTTCCCTTAACTTACAGATGGACAATTGTTCAGGCTACCTGATAAAAACCTAAAATCATGTTTATTAATACTGCTGTTTGGCAGAGACAAACATATTTTGTACCTCTATATTTAGGTTGTAACAGGATCAATGACAAATCATGGTTTACTCTTCCCCAGGGCATGGCGGAAATAGTGGAAAATGATCAAAGCAACATTATGGCACCACGTATTCGGGCGAGGTTCTGTGGCAACAGTTTTTATAACTGTATATGATACTACTGTTTTATAAACTTCATATTTTCACTTTGTTCTGAGATTCTGTCTTGACTTAAGACAGTAAGGACAAAGTCTGTTATGTATACCAGATCAGACTTCTGGCATTTCTGTATTAAATGGCATGAGAGCTGTTCAAGTGATGTACTCCAGTCTGTGTGGAGCTGCTCACAAGTTATGTGAGGAACTTTGCAAGCAATATATAAGCGTTATTGTTGTTTGGCTGGAAGCTCTAAGAATTATTTGCCTGTCATGCTATATCATTTTTTGGGGGTTTACCATTCTTTTATAGTTTGATTTATTCAAATACTTTTTTTTTAAATATACAATGGCATTCTTAGTTTGCTGCATATCAGAACTTTTGTTAAGCTGTAGACATGAGATCCCTTACTCACTTGCATAAAGGATTTTTGTTATACTCTTGGAACAAGACTAGGTAATTGCCATTTTATTCTCACAGGAAAGGAGGCCTGACTTATCTTTCATAGCTGTTCAGGGAGGTTTCCCGTGTTTTTGCAGGGTGGGATATGAAGGACTCTTTCATGGGTATTCTGGAAGGAGAACAGACAAACTGATAGATTACCTTTCTTGTATCTACCTTTTGTTGTGTTCACTGAGTGAAATGGAAGATGTTTGAGTCAATTTGTTGTTCTGCTTAGATGTAAGACATGTAGAAACTTTTTTTTTGAGAAAATAATACCTTTTTAATATTTTAGCTGTTAATGGGGAAGCCTTTCCCAACTCCAGACCTTTTTTTTTTTCCACCTCAAAACTGTTCTTGCTACATAATACTGCTCAAGCCCCAAAAGAATACTTAAACCCCAAATTTTGAGGAAGCTTGTCTGTTTAAAACGTTGTATATAATGCTGCCTGGAAAACTACACCATTCATTCATGAGGTATCAGAGCCTAAAGCAAAAATGATGGGGGGTGTCCCTAGGAAGCTGAGAGACATTATACCGGTTAGAGTGGAAAAAAAAGGTATTCAGACTTTCATAGTTAGAGAGAATTAAAGAAGGCAAATATCTCCAAATGTGAACAAATCAAGGATTTAAATCAAACAATTTATTTTCATTTCAGTAATGTAACATTTTAAATTTAGAATTCCTCTTTAAAGGTAGAATTTTTAAAATTATGTTTCATACTTTATGTGCTGTTTATTATTGCTGAATCTGGTATACCTGTTGATAGGTACGTTGTCTAACTTTCCCTCTGGACACGTCTACATTCTTTAGAGTATTCAGAGTATTTATTTGTGAAGCACTGAATCCTATTGACTTAATTTTTTTAGATGAACCTAAATCTGTTTCCTCTTGTCTCTATTTTGTGAAAATTATGTTAAAGCCTTTTTAAAAAGGTGAGTACAGTTCAGCTAGTAACAGTAATAATAATCCAATCTGAAAGTTCAGTACTTTCTTTCAATCTGTAATGTGAGAATTTGGAGCTAATGGTTGATAGTTTGCTTAACAGTAGAGGAAAATTAGTCCAAGTTTTAAATAATGGCCAACTTACCTCTTAAAGTGTGCAAGAAGTATTCTTGTAAGTCTTTCTCGTTTGTAACTTTCCCTTTGTATCGGTGGTGTTGGTCTTCATTAAAAGGCTTTTTAATCCAAGCTAGTTCACTTGGCAGGTCAGGCAGATTGATTTCCATGGTGCTGAAAAGACAAATGCTAAGCATAAAACTTGGGTATTCAAATAAATGGTCCTTGTTTGCTGTGGATTTTTTTCTTGTTTGTTTGGGTTTTTTTCTTGCTTGCTTCTTATTCCTGTCTAAGGGTAAGAGTTAGTGAAACAAAAATAATGGATTTTGAAGAGGTTTATATGTTTAAGTGGAAAACTCGGTTACAGAGTGCTGTCTTCTGGGCTTGTTGTTTTATCATTAATTAAACAAACTTGTATTCAGAACAGCAAAAGCAAAATGAGTTGCATTATTTGAAATGGCTTTGGAAATCCTGTAAAAGAGCTCCTGACTGCTTTCAAAACAGGGCATCTTTAACTGGTAAGGAAAGTCTTTCATTATTGCTTTGTTCCTGGCTGGCAATTGCTGAAACTGCTCTCCAGCAAGTGCATTAACCCGGTGGTTTAGCCTGAGATAAGAAAGGAGACTGTTGTTGATACCTTTATAGCAGAAGAAGCAGTGCAAGCTAGGAGGAAGGGAGGAACAGTTCAAAGCTATTAAGCAGTTCTAAAAATATTTTGTTTGACCTGAAAGGTGGCACTCTAACTGGAAGGGGTTTTTCCCTTTGGTTCAGTGTTGCGGAGTAGTAATTCCTCTCTTTCCACACTACACTTTGTCAGATGGCAGTCTGTTAAAGTGTTCCTGATCTTGGATGCTGTTTGCCACCTGCTGAGTTACTCCAGCACAACTCTTTGTGGGATTGCACTGTGAAATGTATTTGTGAAGTTGCCTTGGATATTCAAGACAAGGAAGGACTTTTTTTATTAATGCTAAAGATTTTTAAATATATGTGGCAGGCTAATGTTTAAATTGAGGAGAAAATAAATAGTGAATAAGGAATCTCAGTGAAGAAGGTATTAGAGCAGAGTGGCTAAGGAGAGGTGGCATTTCAGCTAACCTTGCTGCTGGAAGAAATAGGAGCTTTGAGGGAGATTGCTTTATTTGTTTATTGCTCTATGCCTTAAACTCTATTTAAAGTATAAAATGATGCGTGTACCGTATGCAAATGATGCATAGATGAGCTTTTATTTATGGGAGTGAGATTGGGCTGATTTCCATTATTATCTTATAGAATGGGCAACAACTAAATTGGAACTGTAAAATAAAACTCTTTACCGTCTTCTGGAAGCTCTTCCAACTAGTTAAAGTAACTTTTAAACAGATCATCTCTTTGAATGAGGTGAAGCTATATCTGCACAAATGGCTAAATTGCCTAAGGCAGGAGAGTGATAGTGTCCACGATCTCTGAAACTGGAACCACTGATGAGTCCCATGAACAGTTCTTCAGGCATAGCATTCTTGGGCTGTGGTTTCATGAACATTTTAACAGTTTTGCCTTACTGTTTCTTGTTTCTGCCCTCTCTATTGTGCTAGATGGCATGTTTGTGAAGCTGATGTGCAAACAGTGTCAAAAAAACTGGTCTGGACTGAAATGTATCCAGCTGACATAAGGGAGAGGAGTGAACTGGGGTAGAATGAGTTAACAGCGAAGTTGTGGGAATGTGAGGATAGTAACACTGCTTCTTTCTGGTTCCTTAAATGAAAACTGAAGTGAAACTACAGCTTTGGGATGCAACTTCATTTTATGTTGCCAGAGTGCAGCCTCTGTCTCACTGTGGCCCTTTGCTATCCACGCTCTTAATTCAGATATACTAATTGGGCAGCATTGGAGCAGTAAAATGACTGCCCCATGAAGCAATGGGAACACAACGTAGAAGAGACCAAGACCTTGCTTTTGGTGTCATCCAGCTGTTAGACTTGAGCAGGAAGACTTCCATAATGCTTTCCTTTTCTTTAAATCTTTCTTTTCCTATAGCAATTTCAATTGAAGTTTTAATGATTGATCTAGTTAAGTTTGGAGAGGAGTCTTACGTGTTTAGATCAATATTTGTGGGCCAGCGTGTCTAATAAAAATGACAGAAGAATGTAGATGAAGATAACTGATGACTTAGTTTATAAAATCTGATTTGTCTGTGGCATGGGTTACTTGTGAGTTCATGTGTGTCAAAATGTAGTGTGAATCCAGCTGAAAGATATTGCAAAGATGATTGCAAAGTACTGCTACTTGATTAAGGATGCTGCCCAGCATTCAGTATAGAAAAGCTGGATGAAAAATGAGTCACTTAATTTAGTGATTTCTGTTGCGTGAAACTCTTGAAAGTACTGCGGTAGAAAGATATGCCATGAGACCTGTGAACATTCAGCTGATGCTTATGCTGGGTGCAGCAAAGAGATCACAGATTTGAAAAGAAGTAGTGAGTACCAACTCTGTTTTCAATAAAAGGACATTCATAGCTAAGGTTGCATGCATTTAAGAGATATATCAAATATAGTAATGTGGTTAGGACGCACACACGCATACTTCTGGGGCAAGGGAGCTGAACTGATAGCATAAACGAGTCCTCTTTTGAAAAGAGGAAGGTAAACATTCCAGCCTGTTGGACTGTATCTAAGTTAATGCCCAAGTTTACTTGTTCATAATCTGCTTTACATCTTTGTAATACTGTTAATGTTTTGCAGTGACTCCCTGTGATTGCTTGCCAGTAGTACAAAGTGGAAAAAAGCCTGATACTCTGCACACCAAACTGAGATTTGGATCTACTTCTGGTCTTGTGTAGGCCTGTTTCTGCCAGAATTGAGTGCAACTTATCATTTGTCCCATTAAGATACCATTATAGGTTCCTTATCTTCATTTCTTTTGCAAGTATGCTTTTGAAGAAGCATTCTTCTCTTGGCAGTTTGATAATGGAGTCAGGGAAGGGAAAGAGCTTTTCTTCAGTGTTAGAATGTGCTACACTACTAAGGATGTAGCTCAAACTGGAAACATTTTCAGGTTTCTATGCAGTAGGCAATCCAGTTATATTAAACTGTAAATATTAATAAATATTTCATAGGCATTGGCTACATTTATGAACTGCTTTTTTTATTGGCGTATGTCCTTTGTAAGAAGAAAGTTGCTTAAATTGTGCTGTATTGATTTGTTTATGATTTGAAGAGCTTTGTTGTTTATTAACGATATTTCTTTAGAAGTTACAGCTTGTTATTAAATAAAATAAAAAAGTAGTAAAGTGGAACTACAGTTTGTCTTAGGATATTGTTGATATGAGGTGTGGGCATAACTTTGAGTGTTTTGGTCCAACATAGTAAGCCTAGGATAACAGGAAGGTCTAGAAAAAATGTTTAATACATAATCGTCCTCTTTGCCATGGTGTGAAATAATTTTGAGTTGGCTTTGGTTGAGACTTTTGAGTGTTTTGAAAGAAAAAAAAAAGAAAGGATGAGGTGGGGGGATGGATTTTATTTTGAACTAGAAATCTATATCTGTCTGGAAAAGGCTGTGTATTTTTTTAAACATTCCTTTCCTTCACTTTAGGACATATTTTTATAATCAGTTAGTGATTTGAACTCCATAAAAACATTGGCGTGAGCTGCAGTATAAAAAGATGATATTTAAAAGGCTGAGTCTCTTTTCAGAAATGAGAATATTTTAATGGCAACTTGCATGAAGTGTCAGTTGCCTTTGATATACTTGTACGCTATCCATTGACAAACTTCATAGGTGAACCAAGACTTAAAATAACCCGCTTTGTGAGTTGGATTAAATACAATTGTGAAAAGAGTTCTGCAGACTTTTATTGGCACAGCTGTGGGGACAGTGAGGAGATGAATACGTGTGGTTAAAAATGGCCTCTGAAGTGCAATTGCTGATGAAGAAATCGTACATGGCACTACTGACAGAGCTGCTTCTCACTGTGAAATACTGTTCAGCTTGGTAGTGATCAGGGTCTAACTCTGCCACCTTTCAGTGGAATTTTACCTACTCTGAAAGCCAGAATGGGGGTTCAATATGAGTCTAGTTTTAAGCTGTTCCATGAGTGTGACAGTATGCTTAGAGCTTTGGTACTCCTTCCTTCCTATGCAGTTTCTTCTCTTATGAAAAGAATTTGGAGGGGGAACCTTACAGGGAGCCTCTGACTCAGCTGTCATACTGGAATTCAAACTTTAATATTTTTGTTGAGCTTACAAACTTAAAAATGAGTGTTCAAGAAAATACGGATATTCTTTATGCTAGTTTAAGTGGTAAAACCAGTACTTCAAAACAGCAGGTTGCAACTGTAGTGAGAAGGCATCTGGTAGTTAAAACTTTGTTTTCCTGACACTTTATTTACAAACAGTATCAACATGTTGTAGTTCTTGCATTTAATCTGACTGACATTGTACTTGTTCCAACTACTTTAGAAATGGTACTTGCTCACACACTGGATATTTGAGTGGAAATTGATGGTAATTCATATGTTGCAGATCTAATGGACTGCTGGGTTTTTTTGCTTTTTTTCCTGTTGATTTGCTTTGTTTTTTTTTTTGTAAAAACCTCTGTCTTACACTTGCATTTTTTTCTTCTTTTCAAGTGTCAATTTACAGTATCTGGTTTTATGACAAGAATGACTGTCATCGAATAGCAAAGCTCATGACCAAGTAAGTGCAGTGGTGTTATTTTTCTGTGATTATTTTATACAATACAGAAAAATAGAACTTACTAAACATGTTTGGTTTTTTCCCTCACTATCCTTAAATTGATTACTAAAAAAAATAGTACCAGGAAGAATGTTGTATTTTTCAAAGTGTTGTGGGTGTGGGTTGTTTTTTTGGTTTGGTTTAAAAAAAAAAACCCCTACAGCATTACAGGTTACAGTTGAGCGGTAAAACAGTTTTCCCCCTCTTTAGAGATAAGATTGGTTTATAAAGCTGCCGTGTCACTTGCTCTTTTTATTTGTGGTTCCCAGGGCTCCTAGAGGTGTCATGCAGCAGGAGAATTTCTGAAGTGATGTCAGTTTAAAGAAATCTTGGGACTGTGTTTGCAATAACGTGGTTTTGTTAGTTTGTTTAAGCTGCTGTCAATGTAGCAATGGACTTAGGGTGTCTGTGTTGTAGATGGTTGCACTGCCACAGCTGAGGAGGGCTTCAGACTGGAGCACAGAAGTCTGAGTGAACAGCAGAGGTCAAAGAAGGTTGGAACTGGTTGACCTGTCAGTGTGGCGTGAAGTCTTTAAAATGTATTGTGATTGGAGGGTATTCTTGCACCTTCCTGTTCCTTCAGGTGAAGTGCCTTGCAGATTTAGCCAAGAGTTTTTACTAATAGAAAAGGATGAGAATTAACTTACGCAAATCTTCAGTGTCTTTAAGAAAGGGAGGAACTTGAATTATGTGACAGGGTAATTACATTATAAAAATACAAAATTGCAAAATTCAAATGTACCGTACAGGGTATCTACTCAATCACTTGTTTTCTGCTTTGCTTTTCTTCACTGCCACGCTACTTCCTGAACTTTCTTTTCTATTGCATACCTTAATCACGGTGTCATGTCTTGCAAGACAGGACATCTTAAAGACTGGCAAAATTAATGATGTGGAAGCTAGTCATAGTGTAGGTATTTTAAGGTGAATTCTAATTTCTTGGTCTGGGATTTTTGCTTTAGGTTATTTTGGCTTTTCCTCACAGAACAATATAAGACCACACAAATAATAGACTTTGGTATCAAGATCTTCTTGCTGTTATTTGGCTTGTCCAAATAAAAGAATTAATTATAAGGATTAATGGAAAACAATTGTGTGAAACTGACTCTCAGAAATCGTTACCAAAACAAATAACAAAATGCCTGTTGCCTCTCCCCTTGATAAACAGAGAATCAGAAAGGCATGGCTTTCTTTTTTTTTTTAATACACCTTTTAATTTAAAGCCGTGATTAATGTTTGAAGTGGGAGAGCGAGCTGAACCCTTCCAACTCTACCATGTTCTTACTCTGTCATACATAGCTACACTGTAGATCTAAGTGTCAAACTTGAGTTCATTTGGTATTAAACTAGTCTAGTCACTATCGCACAAATCGTGGTTTATAGATAATTCAAGAATAGAAGTGTAGTCAGGTAACAGACCAGTCTAGCCATGGCACAGCAGTCCATAAAGCACATCTACCTTTTTTGATGGATTCTGGAAGTAATTGTTAAACCAGCAGGTTCATTTAAAGTCAGTCTGGGAATAATCTAAGCTTTATTGTCATCTGCTTTGTAAACTACTGTAGTCTTCCTTTTCTTGGGTCCCTGCAGCTCTATTAAAACAGAGGCAAAAGTGCCAAAATTGGCATAATTGGTTCACCTGTTTATGCTGTAGATATTTGTGCACTCTTGTGATTGTAGCATCTCAGCACCCTAGAAAGTTTCTGAGATTAGAAGTTATTTTGAAAGGTCAAAAAACTGAAATGTATTTTTAAAATGTTGGAATTTTTTGTGATAGATATTCGGATTGTGGACTTTTAAAAGTATCAGTGAAACTGAAATTAGAGTTAATGCATCAAGCAGCCTTTGGGGAACATGTATTCAGCTTTGTCACTTCAAACGTGCGGAAGTGAATTTAGACAAATCAAATGTGTACATGAAGAGATTTATTGATTGGATATTGACAGAATACAGACAGTTAAATTTTGCTGAGCTGGCTAGGACCTCACTTCAGTATGATTTTTTTAGTCTTGGCTGCCATTAACTTGGTCAAAAAAGGTGTAAGTGATCTTTGCTAGCCTAAGTGCTGATAGTAACAGGTCTCTCGTTGTCTGAGTGCATTTTTCATAAAGTCTTTCTTCATTATTATATTATGGAATCTCTGAATGCTTCTAGTTCTTTTTTCCTTTGAAATTGTGTATTGGTTTGGGGGTAACAAGTATTGGCAGAAGCCATTTCTATACTGAGAAAGGTATTTAGTGTAAGCATATTTACTTCTATTTGTTGAAAAAGCACAGCAGAATGAAATCACATTTTATTTAGTATCGCATGCTTATAGCTTCTGAGTGTCTAAAGATTCCTATTAGGGAAAATGAAATGACAGCTTTCTAGCTGCACTTTACAGATGGAAAAGCTGCACTTCTGAGGCTGTTACAAACTTGATGAAAAGCGGATTGATACTATTTTGCTGACATCTGTTTCCACAAACATCAAGCTTCCTCTACCCCAAAATAGGTAGAAGGCAGTGAGAAGAAAGGTAAAAATGCTGATACTTCTCTGGGCTTTTCTATACAAAGGAGGCTGAAACTGCAGGAATTATTTCATCCTATGATGAAAGATGTATTTAAGGAAATTTAAAAAAAATAAAAATTGAATCTCAAGGAAAGCTGCTTTTCAGTCCATGGTAGCAGATTCTCTTGGGCTTAGTTCAGTATATTTTGAAATAAATATTTACATTGCCTTCCAAGAGTATTAATTTTATTTCACAGTTTTTTGTCTTTGTCTTGGGTGAAAATTTAGATTTGCATGCTTTTGTTTAGGTGGGTGGGTTTTTTATCACTGATAGGAATGAATACTGCCTTTATAGTACCTCAGAGCTTCAAAAACATAACCATAAAAGGTTTCAAGGAGATTTGCATTCTCTTTCCTGCTGTTTGATTTGACCTTATTGTGCCAGACTGAGTTAACAAGATTGCAGGCCATCCATTTATATTTTGGTGGCTTATCTTTCAAAAGAAAAGTAAATTAGTGTTTGTAGGCTTTGTAATTGCAGACTTCACTTCTCACATTCTCTCTCTCTTCCCCCTCCTGCGACGACCCCCCCTCCCCTTCTGTGAGGTTGTCCCAGGTATATTTTCAATACTATAACTGCAGATGTTCTTAAACAAGCTGTCACAGCAGCTACTGTGTCCCTGAAGGAATGTGTGCCTCTTCCACTGTCTGATATAATGGAAAGAAACAGCAGGCCTTGCTTAAAAAAGATTTAATTCTGGACTGCATACGGAGCATGCTCAGTATACAGATTTGCATTAGTTGACTCTTTCCCCAGCAAAGGTATTTAAAGAACTATTTTTATTTTTTAAAGAGAATTCTAGAATTTTCTGAATTGAGAAAAAATTATGGTAGTCATCAAACTGCTAACTTCAGAAGGAATTAATTTAGGTCAAGTTCAGTCAAGATGATTGTTTATGAGGGATGAGCTTTCTAGAAGTAGGACAGAAACAAGGGTTTTTCAAATCTTTATGTAGTTATTGCATTCTGACATGTAAATTTGTAGGGTTTTTTAATTTTAGGTTAGTTTATAGGCTTGTTTTACCCTTTTACAACAGTGAGACACAAAATCACTTCCGAGATACAAGCAGCAAGCTAGGAGTGAGAGAGTACCTTGGAGAGTTTTGAGGGTATACTGTTTCACATTTACCCCATCACTACCATCTAAATGTAACCACTACAAGAGATAAGATGAAGAGCTATTAGACAATTATCTATATTAAAAGGTAATTTTTATTCTTTAAAGTTTACCTTTTTTGAAGAGGTAACAAACATTTCATAATGGACAATAGAAAAATATTACAAAATGTTTTTCAGAAATCTTTGTAAAACATTTCTGTGAAATGGATGTAGTCCTTGAAGATGTTTTGCTATGAGACCAACTAGTACTGTTCTAATGGGAAGATGTTTTGTTGTCACCTTCTGGACCAGTTAGTTAGGAGTAGAAGAAGGGTCTCAAGACTGAAGACTTTGCTTCACCTATAAGGCAGCATGAACATGACTTCAGCTGTCCAGAATTTTCCATTTAATTGAAGTATTTGTTTTTTCTAATGCAATTATGCTGATTCTTACAATCTCAGCAAGATATTCTGGCTCTTTTACCTTACCCTTTCTCATCCCTAGTTTGAGAGTTGAGTTTAGACAGGTCCTGAGTCAGGACTGTGTGGCCATGTGGGGTGCTAGAACAAAATGTTCTCTCAGGGTGTCGCCATAGAAACGTATGTACAGTATTGAGCTGCTCCATCCAAATGTGTGCATGCTGCAGTTCTTAGAAATTGTCAGACACAAGGTAGATCGTCCTCCCTATTCTGAGTTATGTTTGCAGATAAACACTTATAGAGAAAGCTGCACTAATAATGAGAAGCTTCTTAAATAAGCAGCTTGGATGATTAAAAATTTTCAGTGTTGTTTTGAAAGCAACATTGAAATGTTAAAAGCCAAATCTAACCCTTCTTCAAATAAACACAGCTAAACTGTAGTGAAGAGGCTTGGGTGCTAGAAAACTGGGAAGAAACTTCCGAGACTTGAACTATTTTTCTTCTCAGAAATGGCAGAATAGAGGTACATATAGATTTTATAGACTGTAGAATAATTAGATATTTAGAGTTTGACCTGAATCCTAACTGACCCAAAGAAACTGGAGGCTGGAATGATTGACGCTTCCTGTGATTGTTATGATGGCACCTCTTGGCTCCCCCATCAGCCATCCGTTCCACAGCATGAGTTCTCAAGTGATGTGCCAGCTCCAGAGCTCTGCCCTGTTTACAGTGCTTGTTTTTTCTTAACATATGTGATTAATGCAGGCTTAAAAAAGAAGGGATTACAGGCTGGTGTGTGTTTATTTCAAGAGCATAAGCTTTCGCGCCTTGCACAGCCATGTATATCTTGTGAACTGAGTATGGATTAGGAGTAGAAGTAGATGCTGCCTTTACTTTTATTAGTGAAACATACCATGTACACATCATCTTGTGTATCCTCATTGTCTCTGAAACTGCTGAAGGGTTTTGATACTTCAGGCAGGAAGGGGTGGAGTAGAAGTGTTGAATGAACCACAGGCACCAAAGGCCAGAGGAAGAGGTGTTGTAGATCTGCAGGTAATTGGAGTGATTACAGGCCAGCTAGAGAAGAAAATGTTTTGCACGTCTTTCCAGAGCCATTAGTGGGGAGTAAAGGGTAACTTTCTCTAAGCCTCCTTGCAGACTGACTCCAGAGACGTGGTGTGAGCCAGCTCTCTTCTTTCCCAGTGCCTTTGTTTTGTTTTATAATGGTAGGCCTCATCCTAATTTAGAAAATTGATATCATTGAGTAGCAGGGCTTTATTTGGCTAAATATGGAAAAAATGCATGTTAGCAAGTGAAGAGTAAAAAAAATGTGTTTTTCTATCTATGGTATAATACATGTGCTCTTTGTATATCACATGTTTGAATCTCCACATATTTTATTGTAGAAATGTCTAAATATGACAGAAGTAGTGTTTACTGTAGGCAAACTTTGTGAGAGACAGACCATTTGACTTGTATAAACCTTGTAGCAAATGAAAACTTGTGTAACTTTGAGCTACGTGTTAGGTTTTTATTCAGGCAGAACAAAATGTGTTAATATGCTGGGAGTACACTTTACTGCTTTTTGCAAGATGTTAACTCTAGATAAAATTCTAAAATCCTGTTTCTCCTTTCCTGTTGCAGAGTAGTAGAACAAGAAGCTCTGAGATCGCAGCAAGTTTCCCAGGACAGAAAAAGTCCCAGCAGAACCAATGGCTGCAATGAAAACAGGCCCATTGATATCCTGGAAATGCTTAGTAAAGCCAAGGATGAATATGAACGAGTAAGGAAATGTCTGGGGTTTTTTAATGAACACATGAAAACACTACTTCTATTTCTGAATAAGGGGCCTAGGATATCATACGGAGTCCACTGAAATAGCATGTCCTGTGATTTCTGAGAGAGAGATGATAGACAATAATAATTCTAATATACTAAATTTCCCTGTGCAATACACTCTAACCCAAGACTGCAAAGTAGTGCACCTAATCCATAATTTAGTGGGCCTGTATATTCTTATGTTTGAATTGCTACCTTCTGGGGGTTGGAAATACAATTTTAAAAACAGGTACTTGGAGATGCAGACATAACAAAATATTTTTCTAAAATAGGTGCCTGGGCTGCTTAATCTCAGTACTCGTCTGCTGTCTTATTTTCTGAGATTGTTGTCAAAGGAAATGTGAACAAATAGGTATATCTGTAACACTAGAAGAATGTACCACTGAACATGTGTGGTTGTGATCTTGAAGTTCCATTATTGTAGATATTCTTTCTAGTGGCTGACACTTGTTTTTTCAGTTTTTTTCCTCTGTACTGAAAGTCAGTGGAGGAGATCAGCTGTTATTCATGTTGTAATCAAGAGCATTCATTGAGCTGCACAATAAAATGCTTTGATGTGTTGAATGATATAACAGAAGCCCAGAAACTTTGTGAACTATCCCATGTGTGTGTGCCCAGATGTACAGTGACTTGGAGAGAAGGGGTAATATGGGGAAAAAGTCATATTTTAAAACTGTGTGGGAGTGACATGAATTTGTAAGTTTTATTTCTGTAATTATCACCTTAGTGGGCAACTCTTTGCCTGCTTTTTCATTATTTTTAATTTTTAAGAAAGCCTATTTGGAAACTAGTTTTTAACACATGGGGTGTGTTTTGTTTAAAGAACAGGCATTCTGTGCCATTGTTTCAGTAGCCTTGTTTTCAGACTGATTTCTTGTTCACTCTCTCAAGTACACTATACTAGGAAACAGTTTCTGATTTCAGGCAAGATAGGTTGTATTCCGATTGTGTGATCCAGCTTTAAATGTGTCTTGATAGATGCATTTTACAATTTCTACTGCTGTGAGAAAACTTTCTCTGGGAATAGCAAATAAAAATTGTACCCAACAGTGTCTGTCTCTTCTTAGTCTCAAAAGAAGTCTTCTGGTTTTAGATATTAGCAGTTCAGTCATTCAGTACATTTGTAGGCTCTGTGAAGCATATTTTTAATAGCAGTAGTATAACTGTTCCCCTACTGTTCTGTTCCCTGGTTTACTACTACTGTCCTGTCTGTGTGTCTGTCCTTTTGATAAATTAAATTATTTCAGAAGGGTGAGTCTGGTATCTTTTAATGAAGGAGAATATTAGTTCTCTTAGGGAAGAATTACTTTATGTAGTCCTGAGGAGCAAATTCATACATGCAGGACGAATATAAGGGTAATATGTGGGAACTCCAAAAAAGGAAACAAAGATTCTGAACATGCCTCTCCCCCAGAATAGTACAAGAATGTGCAATAGTAATGTACGAGTATAACATTGCAGAGCTGTGGTATGGTTTTGGTTGTTGTACTGGTAGTGGGAGAAGAGTTAGGATATTAGTAGAGTGCTTGATTCCTTCCAGAAGTTGCTTGTATAACAGGTCACAGCAGAGTTCCTTTGAGTACTTGGGATTTGTGTTTTTGTAGGGTTCTGGATTGTTACAGTACAATGTGGAATGAGGAGAAAAGAACGAACATGTGGATTAAGGCTTGTATGAGCCAACTTGTAGCTTGCTGACATAGATTGAGGGCAGGGGAATGTGACAAACCATACAATATATTTGACACAGGCTAGATACTAATTTCTAAAAATCAGTAATGTGTTTTTTGAATGCTTTAAATACAGTCTGAAAAAAAAAAGCTTCTGATTCTCTAAGCATCCATGCTGTTTGGGGAGAAGTTGTCTTTGTACGAAGGCCACCATTGTGGAATTGGCATCTTTTGTGAAACACAGAAGGAAACATCAAAACCCAAATGACTTATCTTTCATTGTTGTTTTGAGATAGATTTGAAGAAATGGAAGGATTTTGGGGGAGGAAAAAAAACCACAACAGAACAGGAAAAGAAAATACATACCACAAGAACTCACTGTTTGCTAGTGCCCTCCTAGGGTGTGATGAGGCCTTTCTTCCTCTTTGCCCTTGCAGTATTGGATAAAACACATTTCCAACAGATGGCTCTTAAAAATTACTCAGAATGGATATTCCAGCTTCTCTCCTAATTTTCAGATCTTTTTCATGTAAGAGTACTGAAAAGCTTTTGCTAGAAACAAAGTTCCTAAGCCTCATAGATGAAGCTCTGTAGACAAGTAAAATACTGATAATGCAAATTTAGTGGTGGACAGTCAATGTGGTATGTCTGTAACAGGGAAATACACACGGCATGGACTACAATGGAGCTACTATATAAGTGGATTTTTTGTGTCTTGAATTGTTGTATTTGTTTTTCTTGACAGTTTTAGAACGCTAGTGAAACTAGAATAGTTATTTAATTTCCTTTTTGTGTATGTGAAATGTAAACTGAATCTGAATATAATCCCATAGCCTGCTATGACTGTAGTCTTGTAGAAGTTGCCAGATAAACAGAACTGAGCAATGTTGGTCACGCTTCAAGCAACCTTCTTTGGAGAATGTTCTGTTGGCCACCTTAGCTTTGCAACAAACCTCTGGCTCATTAATTTTGGAACTCCTTGTAGCTAAAATATGTCAATGTTAACAGAATTAGGTAACCAACTTGTTTTGAAGATGGCTTTTTGAGACACCTTTCCTGTCTTAATTTTTTAAAATATTATTTTGCGGCACTCTAATTATGCATGAATTTGTATTTGGGAGCAGAAAGTACTTATCTGCCTGGTACATTCCAGATGGATCATACAGTAATCCTTGTGTGCAGCCCACATGAGGTTGGCAAAGTGTCAGCATGAGAAGGGGGCAGAGAGAGTGAAAAAGAGATTTATGAAGGTCTGAGTGATTTAATCTAGGATCCCAAATCAGCTTAATCCTTCACGTACTCACTACATCAAGTCCATATGTGAAAATGAATGAATTCCGAGTTGTTGTTTTGGGTTTTTTTAAATGAAGTGAATGGATGCTTTTTATAATGTGGTGGTTTGTGTGTGTGTTTCAGTATGAGCATGGAAACATACTGCAGATTATCCTCTAGTGAAAAGAAACTATGCTTTGTCTGATTTTTGTAACCACAAGGCATCCAGCATTTCAGACAGAAAGTCTTGACCTTCAAGTTAGTGGCTAGAAATCAGAAAGATGGGAGAAGTTGCTTCTTGCCCTTGTCCCTAAATCACAATATGTAGTTTTGGGCTTGTATTTATTGCTTTCAATTAGAAATTGAAAACAAAAGAATAGTAAATCTCAAATTGTTTTTTAACTTGTTTCTAAAAACTTTAACCTGTATTTTGCTGCTGTGGGTAAGTGACCAGAGCATTCATCATGTATGGTGCTAATATGCAGTTATAGCATACGCATAAGGTGTACTTTACCTATTGAAAGCCAGACTGTTCTGCAGTTCGGGTTTTTCACTGGTGATTTAAACTGTAATACAGTTTTTTTGTTTCTGTATATATTTATTAAAGACAAAAGGCAACTCAATCTGTAAACATCCTGTCTATTATAATGTAACTCTCTTGTCTGTTTTCTGCCTTGTTCACAGAAAACCAAGTGAATGCCTTCTGAAAATACATGGACGTAGTTAATTAAATCTGGTGGAAATAAGTCAGTGACAAGCTCTCTTGCCAGCTACTTAGAATGATTTCTGACAGGATTTGTTTTTCTAAGTTATTTCTAGTTTGGGTCCTTGATTTGATGAAGTATAGAAACTTTCATTGGCAACTAATGCAGATAAAGTATGTGAAAAAACCTGCCTTTTAAAATTTTTAATTTATTTTCATTCTCAGTGAAAAAGTCTGAAGCCAGTTGTCATATTTAAAACAAAAATAAGAGTAAAAGCTTTATGAGTACATACCAGATGGTGGATGTCTTGGTATGATTTTTATTTCCTAAAATTTGTCAATTCCACAGTGTCTTACAGAAACCTGTACATTGTCTACATTTCAGTCAAAGTGCCATGTAAACAGGATTGTAGTAGTGGATAAATGTAGACTTAAAACTCATGTATTTGTGGTGTTTTTTGTTGTTTTTTTTTTTGTTTTTTTTTCAGAATCAGATCAATGACTTAAGTATTAAATCAAGTTCTGGAGTGCAACAAAATGCAAATCCTCCAAAGCCAGAAAGCACAGAACCTTCAGAACAAAAAACTTCACTACAAGTACAAGAGCAAGTATGTTTCATCCCAACCTAAATAAGGGTTGGGTTTGGGGTTTTTTTTCCCATTTAGTACTTTGTTTTGGTACCAAAATATTTTTTCTGATAAGGTGGACATTAACTCAAGCCCCATTTTCTCATGTTTGAGACACTTAAGGTTTACCTGTGCTGCCTTTAAAGCTGTAGCTTCAATCCTATTAAGTCAACAGTGAATTGCTAGACAAGAAATGGAAAGCACTTCAGTCATGGCAGCACCAAATTCTCTTTAGCATAACTGAAAATGCATTTACCTATCTTCTCCCACATTTCCATAGCTTGCATTGAACCCTCTGCTTGTTATGACTGTTTGGTAATGACAAGTCAGCTTGGCTCGTTCCTTTACACTTAGATTGTGGGAAAAGCGTACATGGTTTTTGTGTTGGTTTGCTTCAGGGGTTTTTTTGGTTTGCTGGGGATGGGGGGAGCTGTTGTTCGGAGGGGTTTTTCTGTGTTCAGAAATTTTTGACAGTACATTCCTTCCTCTGCAGGAAGGGAAAGTATTGTAAAAAATATCTGTGGTGTTGGGGAGGGATGTTGCTCAAATTGTGGTAGTACTAGTGTTGAGATATATTTCAGTAAATTGTTAGATACAACATGTTAAATCAAATTGAGATATCTACAAATTCTAAAGCTTGGTGTTACTCCCATAATTAAAGTTTAAACAGCAGTAAAAATGCTGGTGACAATAACCTCTGCTTCATGTAGATGTTGTCTTTGAACCTTGGGAAACTTGTTACAAAATACTTGGTACCATCCCTGGAGTGGCTGGAAATAGGTAGCAGTAGTTCAGTATTTGGCTCCATTTTCTAGTGAATATTTCTGCACAAGGAAGCTGTAGCTTCATACAAGACTTTAGAGATAAATTACTAAATTCCCTGTATCACCCAAGTAACTTGAGCCTGCTTACAGTGCCACCCAGTGGGCATGGAAAGATCCATAGTGATTTTTTCCTCAGAAATTACCCACAAGAGGTAAACTGCAGGGCATGCCTCCTGTCCTTGCCATAGTTTACTGTTGTGTTTCTGATGCAATAAACCACGTCTAAAAAATGAAATGGCCTATGAAAATATGTGCAACCTTGCACTTAGTAGTTGTAAACAAAATACTTTGTAGTAGATGTAAATAATTTCCAGTACAGGTTAGGGCTAGAGTATGGGCAGCAGGAATCTTTTTTAAGGGATTGGGGTAGTACCAGTTAATGAATTAACATGAGGGGTGGGGAGTTTGCTGGGATTATTGGCTGTCACAGCCTGGTCTCCCCCCTCAGCAGCACAGCACAAGTGACAGAGTGGCCGCTGGCAGCCAGCTCTGCTTGCTGCGTGCCTGGTCTTCAGTCCTGGCAGCAGGGTTGTCTGAGGCTTTGTATTAAAATAAGATATTTTCTTTTGGGTCACTTCATGGAGACTGTACCCAATCAGCTGAAGTGCCCCACCTGACAGTGCATGGAATTCCAGAACAGAAATCAAATAAAGGAAAAATTAGAATGATAAGATTCAAACAAATTGCTCTGAAGTAATTAAAGGGAAACAGTCGATTCATAGAACAAGTGAAATAGTGTATTTTTAATTCTGTTGAGCTATTTAAAATAATAGCTTCAGAGATACTAGAAAAAAATAATTGTGTAATATAAGTGATAGTAATTCAGTAAAGCTATTTAACTGGGTTCCAGTATATCACAAATGTATTTGTTCTTGTCTACATTATTAAAAACATTAACGGGAAGACTACTGGAAAAACATTAGAACTGTAAAAATACATTTTTCATCTAATTGAAGCAGGTGACCAGTGAAATTAAAAAATAGTGTAAATATGATAAGTACGATGAAATTCCTAAACCCCTTCCAAAATGTCACACTTGTATGTTGATTGACTAACTTCATGCTAAAGATATCACAGATTTGCCAATAAAAATAAATGTCTTCTCTGTGATATTCTGAAGTTCAGGGTTTATTTATCTTGTCAGTTCAAAGTGAAAATCAGTTGTATCATGAAATGCTTTTGTGCCAGCGATCAGCAAAACTGAACCAGAACATTCAAACTTTATAGTGCCAACTGACTACTTCATGTTTCAATGCATCTGAAATTATCTCTGGAGAAACCCTCTAAGCCAGCACTCTGTTCTTATCAGGTAAAGTGATCGTGTTGCCTTTTTGCAGCTTCTGCTGACAAGGGTCTTCGTAACACACAGAGTTGATGATGTGCTCAAAATATACCTCAGCCAGAAATGGGACAGGCAAAAGATGTGTTTTATACTTCAGGCTGGAAATAATTTCATGTTTGAGACTGTGTCCACACAAGGCACTAGTTTGACTTGGATCAGCGCATGGCAGAGATTTCTGTTTATTGCTTGAATATTGTATTAATAAAAATGTATTAATAAAAAGCTAAACAATTTATCATACAGAAGTGAAAAGGTGAGTTTGAAATGAGCTAGAATAGTGATTTTTCTCTTAACAGAATCTTTACAGTTGAAGGACAGGTCTCCAGAACAGTAGATCAGTGGAGAAAATTAAGAACAACTTTCTAGGAAGAATTCCTAACATAATTTGACAAGGTTTATAAACTATAGAATGTCTCAGCTGCAAAATGAAAGCGTGCCTGACATTAAGCTAGTTAAAAATTAATAACGACAATAGCAGTAGAGATTAGTAACCTGGGCAGAACTCAATATGATTTCAAGCTCAAGGGTTTTTTTTTTTTTAGGCTATTTGCACGGTACCTGTACTGCCACACCTTCACTGCTGTTATCTGTGATATTAAATTTGAGCTAGCATAGCAATGTCATGATACAGTAGTTGTCATTGTAAAACAGCATCTTTGTTTAGACATACCATCAGAATACAGTAGAGTTGTGCTGCAGGCCATTCAGTCTTCTGAACAGAATGCTGTATTTCAGTCCAGCTGTTTTACATAACTTCTGGTCCTGTGCAACCTAAAAACAAAAAAAAGGGAAAATTTTGAGATTGTTTTAATAGCCGTTTCTTTTTTTTTTAGTGAAACACATTTTATAACACTTTCAGCAAAATATTAAGAACATGATACCCTTAAAATCAGATTTTTCTAACAACATCAGCGCTGTAGGCTAGATGTATATTTTTGGGAGAGACTAAAGGACTGGTAGATGTAACTGTGTGTATATATATACACAGTTTTCAAGGAGATGTACATACATATGTTTAGGTTTATACAGATTCTTTTGCCTGTTGTAACATCTACTGCATTGGTAATGAAAACAGTGAGAAGAACTGTCTAGGCATCTATTGCTAAATTGATTATGTACCTTGAGGTTTCTCTGTTCCTTTCCCATCTTTTTAGATTTAATTATTAACAACGCTATAAATTCTATATGTAGTTTGTTCAACGTGTCTGTTCCACGCCACCCCCCCCTTCCTCCGTGATGTGCCTTGTGTAGTTAGGGCTGGATGCGTTCCTGTGTGATCTGATCTAGGTGTTCCTGCTCCGGCAGGGGGATTGGACTAGATGATCTTTCGAGGTCCCTTCCAATCCCTAACATTCTGTGATTCTGTGGTCAATGATGGCAGGTGTCATCTTAATGACAGAACCCATAGCATTCCCCTTTCTTTACTGCTAGCACACAGTTTGTCCATAGAATGCTGTAGAGAAAAAACTTACATAGATAGGAAAATTTCATTGTAAATGAAATGTATTTCAAAATTCCTGTAAATAGGGCACACTTGATACCCGAACTGTTTTAAATGCATTTGACCAAGTTGTCCTTTATAGTGTTCTTGAAAATGTAATAGACTGTGTGAGATGCACAGCAGTATGTGTATTTCTAAACTGAAAACTTCCTTTTCCCTTCTTTCTAGCCATTTCAGTCAAGGCAGAAGCATCTGACTTTGGAGGAACTGTTTGGAACCTCTGTACCGAAGGAACAGCCCACAGCTCCATATCCCAATCCTGAGAGAGTGGAAAAGTTGCAGACTGACACCTCTGCCAGAGAGCAGCACAGTTTGCTCTTGCCTTTTTCCTTTGACCAGTCAACAGTAATACAACAATCACTAGGGAAATGTGAAAGTCCAAGTATTAAAACCAGTGCCAATCCTTTGAATCAACAGGAATGTTTAACACCTGTGTTAATACCTCCAACGTCCCAGCCTGATGTAAAAAATGTTTCAAGCTATTCAGTTCGTTTAAGCCCTGTTCTTAATTCAGTCTCGACAACAGAAGCTGCTCCTGCTCAGATGCTTCCTGGCCTAAAACAAAACAACAGTATAATGCAAGTTATGCAGCAGGCTGCCAAGCAGATATCCCCACTAGTGAATCAGCCACCATCTGAAGTGAACCATGCTCCACAAAATCTAATGGCTGGCCAGAGCCAGCTTATAGCACCCTTGACATCAGCAAATACAGGAACTGTCTCAAATTCATCCCATACAAGTGTTGATCTTCTCCAGAAGCTCAGGTTGACCCCACAGCATGACCAAATGCAACAGCAGTCTCTCACTAAGACTTCCTTAACACCGAACATCTCTGCCTCGGTTGGCCAACTTGCAACACCAGAAAGCTTCAAAGAGTCTCACAGTAAGCCATCGGCCTTGAACAGCAAGATCATCTCTCCCCTTCAGGTATTCTGGGTTTGTTGGGGTTTTTTTTATATATCCATGAAGCTTTAGAGTGTTCTTAGACTAAATGTATTTTCCCTTGGAAAATGTGCTGTTATGTATTAGCATTTTAAAAATAATTAACTTCCACTGTGTGATATTGATTGAATTGCTAACTTAAATCCATTAGTTTCATGTCATTAGCATCTTCTATTAGTGACAAACCTGTTTGTAGAGGAGGATTTTTTTCAAGCTGGTGCTGTTAGGGAATGAGTAAGTCCTAAAGAATTCATCTGTACTTGTGTCAGAAAAATGCTGCTAAGACCTGATGGTCTGAGAAGGGACAGAAGGTTACAGACTGATTGGTGTTAGGAGAGTTGGTGCTGTGGCAGTCCAGCCTATACCTTCTTTGAAGGCACAAAATTAACAATTTCCTGTTTCTGGTTATTTTGCTTTGGATGTTTTGTATTCCCTCGATTTTGACCCCTTTCTGCTGGGGATACCTCTGGGCTACATTGAGATATTATTAGTTATTTAGTAAAATGGATAATAAACTGATTTATTTTGTTTGACTGCCTTGGTTTGTTTTATCCTAATATTGCTTACAAAGGACCTCTTGAACTTTTTGTTTCTTGGACAAGAATCAATTGTCTATGCCTTAATATAAGTCAAAGCAGTAAATTTATTTTGAGAGACTAGGTGAAAATGTCACTGGTAGTCTGTAAGGTTAATGCATGTGGCTTTGTGTTATAAATTATTTTTCTATCAGTTAGTGTTGCTCTGCTGTATAATTGGCTACCTCAGTAGTAAAGACATTAATGAGTTTGGGTTATTTGATTTCTTTTTTCTCCAAAGGGAGGAATTTTCTGTAGTGCCGACTTCTGACATTACCCAAAGACTTCTGTTCATTTTGTTGCATTATTGTTTTATTTTATTTACATTCATCCAGACTAAGTGTTTGAGGTGCGTCGCCTTGCATCTCGGATACAGCAATAATGCAAGAATAAAAAACACCAAATAAAACTACAGCTACATCGGCATGAATTTCCTAATGTTTATTATTATCCAGTGCTTGCCACAGGGTTTTAGCAAGATCTTTGGTAGCCCTATCTGGGTCAGTTGATACTCTCCTATAATTATGGTTATAACTTACTCATAACAAAGATCTAATCAAAAGCTCAACTCTTCAGCCTGTAACTTGTCTTAAGTGTTATTTCAGAATACCCTGTATTTTTCAAGTATTGCTTTTTTTGTCCTCAGAAGCATTACCCCTGTCTTAATGTGTGAGAAATGGGCATGTTTTCATTGTGCTGTCTTTCTAATTACCTTATTTCTAATCTGCTGCTCTTCTTGAAAATTTTCAAGAAGGCTGTGACTGCTATATGCTAGGATTATTTTACTAGCAATCACCTTTTTGAGATGTTTGGACTGATTTGTTTTGTACAGGGAGGAGGAGGTCCAAGTACATCATAAAACAGCTGTCTTGATCTAATATTGAAGAACTGCACATTCTGAGCAATATTTTTCTTTCATGTACTACTAAGCCTTGGTACAGTTTTGACTGAAGATTGAGACATCTTTGAGAATTTGGGAAAGTTGTCTGGGCTTATCCGTAATTGCCCTTAACTGCAGTTATTCAACATCTGCTTGATAGCCTTGGGAATTAGCTCTTCATATGCCCCTCTTAAACCCTTTTTTTCCTTCCACCATGTCCGCTATGTGTATGTACTTTCATTAGACAAAATTCTTCATAGTCCAGATATACTCTCAAACTAGCAAAAGACTTGACTCTCATGCAATTACACTTTAAGAACTGATCTTGTGCTTGTTGCCACTTTGTAAAACAATTTTTTTTTGTTTTGTTGTTAAGGACTATCAATTCCCTGAGTGTTTTTCACTGCAATTCAAGTAAGCAAAGTACTGTCTGTTGCAAAGGTTTTTCTTCCTGTTCTGTGTTGCCGAGAGGTATTCCAAATGGCTATAACAAGACTTTCAAAGAATCCCACAGGAATTTACTAAAGTACCTTATCTACATGCATTTTATTGTGTTTTCTAATATCTTCTAATACTTTAATTTTATTATGTTATAGTCTTGAAATTTGACCAAAGAAATAATCTGAATGCTGTTTGTAAAGATATACTTCTGAAATTTTAGCAGAAAACAGCATTTAATTTTTGTGGAGGTGATTAGATAAAATTCCTAGAAAAAAATACTGAATTTAACCTTCCTGGCCACTTACCAAACTGATTACAAGGTACTGAACTCTTGACTTTGTAGCATTTGTTTTGTTTCCAGTTTTTTAATGTTTAGATTTTTTTTTTAAACTATAGTAGTCTTTTTTCAGAAGTGTTCTGTTATGATAGCTTTATAGGTTTGCTGTACTATTGAAAGCATAAAACCTAAATCCAAATCTTTCCTCTTTCCAGCTTCCCATTGATCATATCAGTTTACTGAATTGATCGAATTACATCTAAAAATCTGTTCAAATGTGCATTCTTGTGCTTTCTTAAAAACAGAACCACCACTGGAAACTGAGATGTGAATGCTAACTTGTGAATTATGCTCTCTTTTTAATTTAGACTGTACAACAAAACAAGGAATCAGAAGTATTTTCACAGACAAAGACTTTGTCTAAAGCAAGCCAAGTAAGTGAATAAATACTTCAAATAGTTGTTGTTTTTAAGAAAAAAGTGGGGAGTGTGTAAAACTGTAGTAAGCAGTTAGTATCTCAGATAGTCATTGTCCACTGACTGTATTTAAAGTGCTGCTATGAAGCAAGGGAGAGTTCCTGTAGGCTGCTAGGAATAAGTACACTTTGATGTACAGTGCATCTTATTGCTGCTAATGCAGAAATGAAAACACATTTTTGGATCTGCAATTTTGCATTGAGTTTGCACCATTTGAACTGTTTTTGCTATCTTTTAAGCAAGCAGTACTGATGCTAAAATATTGCAGTAGGGTCTATTAGCCTTAGCCCAACCTTAAGCACCCCAGAGGCATAAAATGCAACCCTTGCCTTGCTGTCTCTTTCAGTTTTCCTGAGATACCTTGTATTTTTTTCAAAAAAATACCAGCAATAAAAATGGAAGATAAAGGAAGAAAATAACAAAAAGCATCTGTTAGTGCAAAACTTTATAATAACAAGTTTTAGTGATCTAAATACAGATTTAACATTATTAGAACTGCCTTCGAATAACAGTTCAAAATAATGTCAATATAAAAATTCAGGTTGCAGTTCAAAAAATAACTGGTAATAGTCAAGTCTTCAAGCATTGTTTTTAATTACCTTTTTGTTATATATTCTTTTCAGGATACCATCCATAATTTAATTCTACTTTTCCTTTGTCCAACCCTTCCTTTTTCAAATCTGTTAAATTGCTTCATTCTTGTACTACATAAAAGCAGTTTTAGTAGCATGCCCATAACTGATTGTGGAGTCAGTAAAAATGGTTCTGCTTAAAGTAAAATGCTGCTTTAGCTGCTGGCCTGCTATAAGGCATGCTATGCAGTCTGTTCATGACACAGTTAGTAAATAATTATCTAAATAAAGGCATTTTACATGGAATTTGGGATTTTAAGAAACGTGTGCACATTGTATGGTAAACTGGATTTATTGGTTTAAACATGTTGTCTGCGGCTGAAATCCCATGCTGTAAGTCTTCACAGTTTTAACGATAACAAAATCAATTTGCTAGTTCTGCTGTTGTTTATGTTATTTGATACGTATTAACTTTAGAGGCTTGGCAGGTTTTTTAAGATTTTTGAATATTCTGCTGATGTATCTAACATCTTTACATATCACACTTAGTCTTGCTTTATTTTGAGTGAGATTGGCTTGTTTTTCTTTTTTTTTTAAATTTTATTTTACCATGTTGGTCATTCTGCAAGCCTGAGGAAGATGTCGATTATCATACTGAATAATAATTGCAGTAACTAGGAGATGTCAGATATGCTCAAAGCTGATGTTTATGCACATCCACTTTATGCAAATATAATATTCCTGTACATTTGCAATTCATGTTTAAAAGGAAAAGTGATAAAGGCAGTGTGTGAATTTCTGTAATGAAATGGACAGAGACCTGTGAAAGAATGAGGTGGGAAGATAGTCCTCAAAATATTTCTGTCTCCCCTCCCCACAAAGGAAAATGTACATAGAATGAGAATATTTCAACGTACTCCAATGCTTTAGTTATAGTTCATCAGTCATTTTAAATGTCTTTACTTCAAATTGTGTTTGTTGGA
Source organism: Pterocles orientalis (assembly GCA_011057875.1). Taxonomy (NCBI): domain Eukaryota; kingdom Metazoa; phylum Chordata; class Aves; order Pterocliformes; family Pteroclidae; genus Pterocles; species Pterocles orientalis. The sequence goes on from WKFP01012415.1 coordinate 66,157, forward strand.
GACCATAGAAGCAGGGGGGTGGGAAGCAGGGCTAGCCTTTCTGTAAACTTCTAAGGAAAATTATAATCTGCAAAACAAGTACAGGCTCCTTTGATTACCTAGGTGAAAAGCTCATCTTTTATTCTATGTGTTATGTTTCAAAAATTCTGGAAGGTAGCAACCACATGAGGAAGAAGGAGTCTGCATGCAAGAATATTGAAGACTGTAACCTTCTTCAGCTTTTAAAAGGAGAATTACTATTGATGCTAATCTTCATAGGTAGATAATTCTTTATTAACTGCAGCTATTCTGTAATACCTGACTGAATAATAGTACTTGTACTACAAATATTTTTAATGCTCATCTCTCCAGCCTTTAGAAGAGAGTTCATTCTTACTGGACACGGCACTTACCAATTTTCTGTTCTTTTACAGGTTGCACCTCCACAGTTTGTTACAGCCACAACTACAGTAACACCTTCAGTCCTCTTATCTCCTAGTGTTTTTCAGCAATCAGCTACAAAAGCTACTGAAGTGGAGAATAAAGCCAGTAGTTCTTCGCCTTTAACACTTGGAACAACAGAAATTCAGACTATACCTCCTACTGTTCTCAGTAGGTCTCAGCTTCAAGAAGCACTGATACATCTAATAAAGGTCCTGTCTTTACAGAGCTCAATTCCTGAGGGATGGGGTTCCAAGTACAGTAGGCAGTACTGAGAAATTCTGTACCCCTGTAACTCCTTTTGCCCTGAAACGTTACAAAAGTTACTCCCTTGTGCTGGAAGATTATTCCTCTCTGTACATGTAGTATGGCACAGCTTGCTCCTTTTGGTTGTGAGATGGAGGACTTATCCAATGTACGGCTCTGTCCTTCTATGTCCTTTCACATCCATATGAACTTGTAGACAAGTGAGGAAAAAGTTGCACTAGTAGAAGCCCTGGTATGGGGATGGGAGGGCTTGGTTTTGTTGTCTTTGTTCCTCCTCTCCCAAGGAAAGCTTTCCTCTTTCTGGTTTCCTAGAACTGTTCTGACCTTGAACTGAAGTATGTGTCTTTGAAATTTCTAGGGCCTAAAAAGTTCAGTTGAATTAAATATGTGATGTTGGGAATAGCCATGCGTTGAGAAAATTTTGACCTCCAGTGTCATGGTGAAGTTGCCATGAATGACAAACCATTATTTGTTAACCCAAGATTCTCTTGCCCCTCCATGTTGATGTTAGTAGAGCTTACACCCAAAATGCAAGTCTTAAAAATAACAAACAATTATCTTCCCAGCAATAAAGTTGTTAGGACCAAAAAGGGCCACTACCAGGTCCCTTCATTAGCTAGGTTGCCTGATTATCTGTTGTTCCTTTTTGCATAAACCTTTTTGATGTAAGAATTCGTGTAAAGCACACTGCAATCCATTTCAGGCTGGCCTAGACAGACAGAAATAACATTATTTCTGACACATGCAGACTTTATTTGGGAGCGTGTAGACAGGATAGAATTCTCTGTGTCTAAGGCTAAGGGTTGGACTGTGGAGGACAGTGAAGTTATGTGGCCAAGGCTGATGTAGTGACCCCTGTTTTGTTTGTTGGTTTGAGCAGCCAGCATGCTTAGTGATCTCTTCAGCTGTCTTCATGGTTCAAAGTCTGCATGTTGTCCAAAAAGCATTGCCTTTTGTACAAGTACGCAGCTAGTTCCCTTTTCTTAACTCGGATAGCTAGCACTATAAGGAATCCTTATGCACAATGTAAATGGCATTAAACTTTTTTTGCATCTTTTTACTAATGTTTCTAATGTGTTGTTTTTTCCCTGCAGAATGATTCCAGTTTTCTCAGCACTATTCATGAAGTCTACTTGCAAGTCCTAACCAAGAATACAGACAATAAGCTATAATTGAAGCTAAATCTACTTAAAATATATCCATTTTAGAAACAATTATGCCTCATCTATAAAACTTAATATTTTTGTAAAAGAATATTTAGTTTTCAACGTCTTGAATTTGAACCTGTTAGGAAAGACTATTCTTTAAATACTTATGAAAGTAACGTTTTCAGAAGTGATCTAGGTTTTCACTGTGATCATCACCAGCAAACCTTTGTTTTTATTTGGAAGAAGTTGCATTTGAGCTCTCATTAGCATTAAGTGAATGTGTAACTGTTTGCTCTGGCTTTCATTCCTAGCTGTATTCACTGTTCAAAAATTACAGACTCAGTAGTATTTAAACCAGCAAATACATAGTACAGGACACTATACCACACCCAAACAAAATTCAGTTGGGGGAACCTAGTTCCCATTTGAAGGACTAAGGAAAAGGAGAGCAAAATGCCTTGTGATTAAATTGGCAGGTGTGGGGAAGGAACAGATCTGGAAGCCAGGCCTTTGGAGCTAAATCTTTAACAAGAGGTTTAAAAATGCAATTTGCGCAGTATATTGACCATCTCTCACTAATACACATAAATTAATCTTTTAAATATTCCATTAATTTTATTTGCTTCTGCATCACGGACATTAAACAAGTATCCAAGTGAGTAAGGCCATTTGCTCTAAAAAGGCAAAATTTGAAATATGCAAAATCCTCAGTGATTGTATCTTTTGGGGTTTTTTAAGCAACAGAGTAGTTCTGTTGCATGTTGAAGTTCTCTTGTTTTAAATTTATAGTTAGGAGACCACCACTGGAAGACCCTCTTCCTGTCCATCAGTGTTTCATATAATTTAAATACTTTTTGCCTTTTAGCTTAAGGATGGACCATGTCATGGTTGTTTTTCATTCCTCAGTTGCATTGGTACTGCAGTGGTGAAAACTGCAGATGGGGAACAAATGCATGCTTTTCTGTTGCGCTCTACCCACATTGTTAGTGCACACTCATAGTCTGAAATTTATCTAATTGAAATGTTACTGCTTCTTATATGTGATTTAGTAATTCACTAATATAGGAATTTAACTGAATAATTTCTCATTTGAAATCAGAAAATTTCTAATTATAGTTTCTTATGCTGCTTATTGGTTTACCCATAGTTTGTATTTATTTCTTAAAGGTGTGCAAAGGTAATTAGTAAGTCTTCAAGTCCCAACTTTTTCTAGCAATAGTAGTGTTAAAGGATGTTTTTCCAGTAGAAAAATTCTGGTTTACTGAGTAAAAAGATAATCTGTAGTGAGTTATGATGCACAGCTGCTTACTTTTCTCTCAAGCACTATTGAAATATGAAAAAAAAAAAAATTGGCTCCTTACAACTCATATGTATGTGTATGTACCATAAGGAGTAGTTAATGTTGACATAGTCAAGGTGCATGGCCATTTCATTGGAAACTAGTAATTGAGCTTTAATTGTGACTTGTTCACAAATTGGTATGTTTTAGATAGAACAAATATTTACATTTTTATGTATTTGATCTATTTTAGGTTTTTTTCATAGCTTTTTAGTGGAAAATGTCTTTTCTTTAGCACTACCTGCCTTCTGAAAAGCTCTTCTTAGCCTTTGACTTCAGTGTTTCTGGTTAAAATATATATAGTATTTTGTTAGAAAAATGTGCAAGATTCAGGGAAAGATGCTAATGTCATGCACATTCATCAAGAAATAAATTGGCTTTAATGGTAGCATTTGGATTCAGCAATATAAGCTCAGCCTTATTAAGGGAAGATAGGAGCTTCCTACATAAATTCTAGAGTTATAATACTGTGTATGTGGATAAACAATGAGACTTGGATCTAAAGTCTAAACTAATTTGTTCTGTTGAGTTTTTTAGAAAAACTTTTACTAAAAGGGACAAACGAATGAACAGTTCCTCTGAACAAAAATGGATAGCCTAAACCAAATAGAGTTGCTTTTTATCTGGATTTAGCAAAGATGAAGTCCGTAACTTCTCACTTCTTATGGACAGCTTCCGATTTCTTCAAAGAAAGATTTGATAAATGTTTCTAAGAATAGACCTACTGGAAGCTGATAGTGCATATTTGTACTGTTTGCTAAATACAGTCATATCCAAAGATCTATAGAAATAATAAGAAGTTGTGTTTTGAGTTCTTCAGTCATACACAGTTGACAAAAGTACTACTGTTTAGAGTAGCAATGCTGTTATGAAAATTTGACTTTACTCTGAGTGTCTTTAACTTGTTTCCAGCTGTCCAGGGACCCCCATAAGCAGTTTGCAGATATTTACTTTGTTTTTGTAGTGTCTTAGTAGCAACGTTATTGGTTTCCTTCTCCCCGCCCAACCTTCAAAATTAATTGGAAGAGAAACAGAGTTGAAATCATAGTTACTAGGCAGGCATATTTTACAGCAAGCAAACCTCTTTGTCCTGAACACCTGCACGTTTGTTCTGACCTCTCTACATGTAGCCAACAGACACTGGAACCAGCCTAGGTGTCATCCAGTACACCGCAGAGTAACAGTCTGTGATTTATGACAAGTGCCAGGGTAGTGAGTTTAACAGGTAAACCCGTTAAATGAAAACGTGCGTTGTAAAACACAAGCTTAACTACAGTGTAAAGTTTGAATTTGTTTTTTTAAATGTGGATTGTGTTATTTAACAATTTTTTTTTCTGGATTATTTTAACTTTTTGTATAAACATAAAATTACCGGCTTGTCAAAGTGCTTGATTACTGTTAGCAACATGTAGGGATAACTAGTGTGTAGCAAGTTACCATGGGTCATCACAGGAAATTTATTGTGACCATTTTCAAGTGATTTTTATTTTTTTTAAACTACTGGCTTAATGGGATTTTACCTATTAGTACCAAGAATTAAAAGATTATTAGTTTAGACTACACTCTCCAAATTAATTGTTTTGTCCAAGCATGTGTTTTGTGGCTAGTGTTGTCACTTTAAAAAAAAAAAAAAAAAAAGGCAAAGAAAAAACCCCAAAAAAAGTCCCGCAAAAACAAACCTCAAACCTAATCAAAGACAGTTTTAAAACCTATAGCTGCTGAATAGTTCAGGAAAATAAAAATTCTCAGTTTTCTAGTTAGACTTTCTCAGCTGTTATTTAATAATGCAAAGTTTATATGAAAGGTGCCTAACAGCTATTAACTTAGAAGCAGTATATCTTTCCAAATTAAACAAGATTTGCAGAATGATTGAATAAAGTTAAAAAAAATTTAAGTGATTCATCTTGGTTTTGTATAAAAGGTTTAATTCTGTGTATAAATACTCAATATATAAACACTGCTGATTGTAGCTCGTTTTTGCTTGCATTTCTAATTGCTTCATTTTGGTATACTTCTGAAACCCATTATACGGTGTGTAGTCACTGATATAATTTCTGAAATATTTTTGAAAAAAAAACTTTAATTTGGGACTTCTTGTTTTTAAAAGTATTCTAAATAAATTAGCCATCTTTTTGCCAGGTATTTGGGTTGCTTTGTACAGCATATCTTTAACAGGAGGAATGTGTGCAATATATATCACCTCAGTTTTGTCTGGCAACATTACAGAAATGTTAAGATGCAATATCTTCCTTTCACTTCAAGTTGGAAAAATTGCAGTATCTCTGATTCGGTGTTGTATTTATTTTTATCTATTCAGTGTATTGGCATATGGTTAATAATTTTTTTTATGAACCTTATGTACTTTTACTAATTTCTGAGTGTTGTCACTTCTGTGGATGCACCAGTTGTACCTATTTGCATGTTCTTTCAATATGAAGACCATGGGGAAAGGAGGGCTTCAGGAAAGATTTCTGGAAACGGGGAATGAGTATAATTGTAAGTCAACAAATATAGATACTGCATCATTAATGTTTTTGGTATGGTATTGATTTTATAGCACCTATGTATGTTTGCAGTTATTAAGTTATTGCATAAATGTTTAAGAATGAGCATTTTTTCATCCAAAATTTTGTATGTTTGCAAATATATTTTTGTAATAAAACTCTAAAACAAATGTTTCAGCACCTCCTAAATCTTCCAATGTTTCTTTTTCTTTCTAGAGCTAGTAGCCTGCTAGAAGGGTAAGTCCAGATTTTATTTAGGTTTAATATTTTCAGAAGAAACTCCAACTCCATGCCAGGGGCAAAACCAAATTGCATTTATTCACTAAAGAAAATGCAGAATGCTATTCTCAACTGTCCTTCAAGCAGGCATCTGTCACTTGTAACAGCTTCTGGCTATCCTCTGGATTGCTGCAAGTAGGCTTGCATTTTGAATTTGATATAGACCTTTTTTCTTTAATGTTAAGAAATGCAGCTTCAAGTTCACTGTCTTCTAAGTACAGCTGTAACTGGTTTTCATGCCTTTCCTTATCACTTTTTTTTATGGTATCCCCTCATCCATCTAGACATGGCATATGATAATCCATTGTTGGTCTTTGATCATAGACTTCGGAAATTGCACTTGGCCTCTTACCATATCTTGTTGGTATCATGCAACTGATCAATCCAAACTTCACAAAGTAAAATAGGGAAGCTGATGAGGAGGAAAACTAAAGCAGAAATTCTGTTGGAATAGATCTTGAAATTAAACAAAACCTTATGCCAAAGTCCCTCAGTCTTACTACCCATAAGAGTTAGAGATTGCGAGGCATACCGAATGTCAGGGGAGGCCACTGGAGAATGGTGTTTTCTGCTCTAGTGGCTAATATTGAACTGGCTCCTCTACTATATACAGGAGATTCTTCTAATAGAAGACTACAATACAGACAAGTACAGGAATCATGGATTTACTGTAAGGTAACTGAGAAAAAAGTGGGAACACTAAGGCCTAGAATCTAATTTTAAATCCTATGTTGTGTTGCCTATTTGGTCAATACTGAGGAAGTATTTCTTTCATTGTTGATGCTGTTAACCTTTTTGTGGTCTCTGGATCCAGGTATTCCTGGCTACTGTTATTTCTATTAAGTGCTCCCCTTTTGTTTGGAAATAAGAGAATACTTCTGACTTGCTATGTGTAGCTGCAGCTAAACCCAGCACTGTACAAAAAAATTAAGCAGACCACAATCTTTTTGGCCTTTTCTCTCTTGGTAGTGTATGCTCTATAGTCGTGTTTTCTGAGAGTGTATGAGAGTGTGAAGTCAATCCTTACTATGAATGGTGATACAGCACTAGATAGAATCAAGGAGTAACCATTAGGCTTCCTAAAACTCATCCACTAAAATTCAAATTTTATTTGCAGTCTTGCATAATGAAATAACAACAACTGGCTTTTTAAATGAAGTTGTAGCTCATTTTCATGGATTGTATTAATTGATGTCAGTAGACTCATGTATTTGGCAAGGATTCAGCTATACTTCATTGGTGATATACAAGATAGTCGGGGGGGTAACACTAGTATAGAGGATAAAGAACCTGTCATTCATACAACTGTTCTTCATTTATGAACAGGATGCAGTGAAATCACTAAATACAGTCTCTAGTACAGCTGAGGTAAATTTCCTCAAGTTTAGTGACCTAATCTGAACTTTAAAAATAATAGAAATTATAATTTTTGTTAAACAATTTTGAAAGTTATTTTCAGTGCTGAAAAGTGGAATTTTTTTCTCCTATCTTCACACAACTTTAAGTGTGAATCAGCTTCTTTCTCTCTTCCAGATTTTATGATTGAAGGATTTACTTTTGAATTGACCTATTAAATTCAACTTCAGTGATAGACCTGTAACTGAAATATGGCCATTAACTGTCAAGCTCATCTGTCAGTTATGCAACAATTTTTCACTTCCTCTTAGAATCCTTCTTCATGTGAGACTCCTAATTAGGTTCAAAAAGCATTGGGAAAAGAGGGCAGTGAAGAGATATTTTTATCAGTTGCTGCATTTTTGAAAGAGCACTTGCAATAAAGGGAAAGGAGCAGTGGGTAGAAGATCCTTGAGAAGTGAGCAAGGGAAGGAATAGCAAAAAAATGTAAATAAATGTGAAGGAGAATATTGTAGAGAGACAAGTATGACCTGTGAATGTATTGCCTGAAGTACAGAAGAATTTAAGTTACAGTCTTGTTTCTGTACCGCTCCATGTCGTCTTCATGTATTCCCAAAGCTCAAATGCGGTTTGTCTGTAAGAACCTAGAATATTTCAGGGCGTGTTCAGAAACAGAGTGGGTAGGCATGATCACCCTGCCCTAATTCTTGAGGTAGTAATACATAATTTGCCAGGTCAGCTACGGGGATTTTTAACCTCCAGTTATGAAGCAGCATAATGGAATTGGCTGATTCACAGCAGTACCTAATTGTTGTCTTTGCTTTATGGCCTCACATTACAACTTAAAATCTGCTGCACGAAACAAAGCTGTTCATACCTAGTTGCCCTTATGTTTCATTTTAAATAGATGTTCAAAAATATTTCTACCATAATCCATTCTTTGAAATTCCATGTTACAAAATCAACCTTGGGAAATATAACCACAAAGGAATAAGCTTTCTTTATATGCTGGTTGAAATGAAAGCACTTGCCCTTAGGCCTTACTTGAAAATATGCAGGTATGTGATATAAATACACAAGTTGTGTTTCTTCTCATAAATAAGTCAAGAAGCTTTAAAAGTATCTACAGAGCAAAGATCTCCCAGCCTGTCTCATGTATGCAAATCTCTATGTGGTCTTAATTTAGAGAGCATATGGCTTTCACATCGTGCTTCACTTCTTGTGGTTCATAAGAGGGATAGGAAAGGCTTAGTAGGTTATCCATCCATGAGGACTTCCTCATGTAGAGTTGAGATTTATGGATAAGGCTAAGTGCCTTCTCTAGTTTACTCTTTAAGCATAAAATTAATTAGCTTTTGTTCTCTAGGGATACCATTCTCTTATGTAACAAAACTGCTGTAAAGGAAGCTTCTGCTATCTTAAAACAAGGATTGAGATACAAGGGTGAAACTAAAGCTTACAGGATTCGGCTGTGTACAGAGTGTGTTGCAGTTTACAGCAAGCCCTGCTCCTGCTGTAATCTTCAAGATGGAAGACACAGGGCACCCATAAGGAGAGAGCGCTGCCTTCCCATGACTGAATAAGAAAATCCTGCCACAACAGAAGTCCTCACAGAAAACACAAAGGCTTGGTTAGAAACACATGCAGTATTTTTAATAAAGAGTTGAAAATACAAATAATATTTGGCAGAAATGAGGATAGCTGTCTGAAGGAAACTGCTCAGATAAGATGTATGTGAATGTAGATTGCATACTGCATAGTGACCAAGCCTGGGCCTATGATGTAGCTATCTGTGCCTTCATTTTAGACAAAAAAAAGACAGCCTGATCTTACTACTACACCTATACCTGTTCCCATGCAGTACGTAACATTTTTCTTGCAATTCTTGATTCTGTGTTGCACAGAAATTAGAGATTTAACTTTATTTTACTTTAAAATCATAAGCAGCTAAATAATGTTTTTACTGAATACCAGCCGATCCATCTGTTGCATGTGTAACTGAAGGCACTGTGTTTCTGCACATGTGAAGGGATGTGCTGGTGATGCATAATTAGAGAATGCTTTGGCATAAATCCTTCTCATCCGTTCTTGAACAGTTCCCTTCTTGAAGGACTTCTAATGGAGCTGTTCTTTCAAAGGTCAAGAATAGTCAAAGCCTGTCATTGCAGAGGACAAGCTGAATACAATTTCTTTCAGTTTCTCTCCATGTGCATTACAGCTCAGATAAATCCTGCTTTATTTGGTTATTAGAGCTGTCACTCCTATCTTCTTTCTAAATTTACACAACCTATGAAAGCATCACTGTTTGAGAGAGTTCTCTTAGCATTAAGTTATTGATAACTTTTTTATTTTGATTTTACCAAATTCAGCTATTTGAATACAGATACTCATTTAAACAGAGTCTAAAGTGACTAATAATGTCCTAGCTTGTTTGAAGATTAAGTGTTATGGAAGCTGAAATCAGAATCAAATAGAGAAAGCAAATGTGATGAAGTGATGGTGGAACATTTATGTATTCAGTAAGTTTTTCAAGCATAGATGCAAGCAAGTGCCTCAAACTCCTACTATGTAAGTATTTCTTGTTTATGTTAATAGCTAATACGAAGAAATTGCAACACATGAAAATTCAGTTTGTAAATTTACAAATATTTTGTAAATAATATTAGCAAAACTAATCTGAATACCCTCAAATATTGTTGTATTAGCATTACAAGCATCAGTTTAAATATTGTAATTTTGTTGCATTGATAGCAGAAATACTTCTCTAAATATCCTCAAACAGCAGAGCAATTACTAAAACCAGTTGTGGTGAATTCCTTTTAACTGTGTAAGATGTGCAATTATTTGTTTTTTCTCTGGTAGACTACATGTTAGAGATAAAGTCTCTTTGTATAAAACCTGTTTCAAATTATTTGTTCTATTTGGTTTAATATGAACATTTTTCATGTATCATAAAGTTGCCACATTATTTTGGAAACTTTGAAATTTTGGCTTGTTTTCCAGTCTTTTTTTTACTGTATGTCATTTTATTTAGAGGCACTATAAAAATTACTATGATCTTAAAATTAGCCAGTATTTGGCTGCCTGTAGCTCAGAAATTGTATATTCTGTTATGAAGCTTTCTGTAAACATTTTTCCTTTTGCAGATTACTTATCAGCTGTAGCTGAGAAAGTTACAGTTGAGTTGAATTACATATATGTTCTGCATGTATACACCTTTTCCTTGTGTCTTGCTCTTATGGACTTCAAAGGTGGATGGATGTCCCTATCTGGGCATTTTTGGATCAGGTGGTGCATGAGACCCTTGCATTTTCCAGGTTGCTGGTTATAGCTGTTCGTATCCTGTGCAGCAGAGACAACTGCTGTTCTATGGAAACTAAAGGATGTTTAAAGTGTTTTTCCTGCTCCAGTGGGACCTGCAGAGCTGATCAGTATTTTACAGCCTGCTGAATATTCTTTTCACAGGGTGTTTACTTGAGTGTGCACTTGTGCTTAACTAAAATGACTTGCTGACAAAAGAATTTATTTTGAGTAAGATATGACAGTATAGACTATATCTCTGGAAAAGTTGCAGCACTGGATTTGGTCTGAGAATATATTGCATTCCCATACACCAGACTACAATGATTGGAATTCCTCTGCATAACTCCTTTTTTTTTTTTAAGGTACCCTGCAAATGAAAGAAACCCTGTATGCTATGTGGAGATGTTCAGGACTTGCAATGTTAGAATCCATGCCAGCAGTGATTGGCAGATTGCAGTACAATTTGGAATCTGTGCAGTGCTTAAACTGCAATTGCATAGCCCACAGGGCTCCTCCTATGCATTCACTCATTTCCTTTAGTCACTATGGTTTGGAGTTTGTAGGTGATGAGCTACCTAACCACTCGGTGTTCTTGCTAGACTTTGATTTTGGAATTTCTTTTGAGACACATAGCCCCACAGTAGCTAAATGGCCTGAATTTCAGCAGTGCTGAGTGCATGCAGCTCCTGCTCTGGTAAACAGGGTTGCATGTACTTTTGTCAGCAATGCATTTTTGCAGTATCTCAGCAAATGACAGCCATAGCTCAGCTTCTCTGCTGCTACTGCACATAATGCGCTGACTGTGAAATGTGTGGAGGAGGGGATGGAAAAATCCCATTGTCCTGTTTATGTATTTAAGAAGCAGTCTAGTCTAGGCGTTGATACTGAAGCTAATGAGATGTGATTGTATATACAGAAGCAAGACTGTCCATACATTTGTATCCTTGTTTTAATCATATTATACCTAGTTTCAGAGGCAAATGCCAAGAATGTGGAAGAAATGTTCACTCTTGTACACAATGTATACTATGACTTTAGCTATTGCTTTACAGTCCATCACACTTGGTCAAAGTTGCAGAAATAACATGCCATTTCAGTAGATCAAAGTGGAGGCACTGACACAAGGTGAAATTTCATCCCGTGCATGCTTGAGCTGCTGCTTTAACAACACAGTACCATAATAAGCACTCAGTGATGCAGCATCAGGATTCAGGGAAAGGAGAGTGAGTTGCAGACAGTAATCTTCCAATGACATTATCTAAGCTAAGTCTATCCTAAAGTCTTTCTACCATCCAGATAACAACGGAGGAAACAGAGTAAGTTGTGAGCCACAGTAATACTGGTCTTATCCAGATCATCCCCCTTATTTTCTTACAGAAAGGAAAAACAAAAGCACCCTATGTCCAGCCTGAGGAGCCAGTTGTTAAGATTGCTAGTGCTACAGTACAGGTGTGAGAAAGTTTGCTAGGGAGCCATCCTTACAATGAAGATTCAAGAGTGCATCTTCACTGTAATCACAGAGAGTTGATCACAGACCTTACTCTTCAGTAAAAGAATGAAATCAGCCTGGACCAATAAAGCCAAAATTTAGCCTATGATCTAGTTAGTGTATATTTAAAAGAATTGTCAGGAAAAACAAAGGATGTTGGCTAAGGAGCAGGGATTGCCTGAGCTCTATTTTATTTGACGGTTATCTCACTTTGCTGCTGACAATGATGTATATACAGAGAGAAACTAACAGCCTGGTAATGCTTACATCTTAATCATACTGTGTATACATAGAACATGGAGTAAATCTATTATAAGCAAAAACATAGTGTAGAAATTACTTGATTGCTCTTATGATACCTGCTTCCATTATATTTTTCGACTGTGTTTATAGATACTACTAGCCATCTGGAAAGATGAAGTAGCCATATCTCTTTAATAAGCTTTTTGTTTCCTGATGCAAATGTGTTTTGGAAGTTTTTGGAAACTTATTGTCTGCAGCTGAAGTTGGAAGGATGTACAGCCACATTTTCTCAATGTATCTTCAGTCAACACTAAATACTGTGGAGTTTGGCATCATAACTGTTATTTCACTTAATACTTGGTCTCACTTGAGAAATTTACTTTATACACCTCTTCTAAACCACAGATTAGGGTAGGCCAAGTTATCCTGCCTAACCTCGCTCAGCTGACATGAAATTATCCGTGTCCCTGAGACGATGGTTGAACCAGATGTCAACATCGGTATAAAGAATGGTGTTTAAACAGCAGGGGTGGGTGATAGAAAAATTGCCATTCAATTCCATACCACAGCCAGTATTTTAACAACTGCTCTTAATCGGTAAGCATGGAGCAGAGCTCAGTAAATTCTGCTGTGCTAGTAACATGGTTCTGTGGCTTCATCTACATCAGCAGGTAGGAGATTGCAGTATAGCACGTCTATAGAACACGAAACAGTGCTGAAGACTCAACATCTGCACTATATATTGAATTCTGCCCCAGACTAGCTCTCGTCTGTCCTGTTGGACTGAACACTCATTAATGGCTGGGGTGTATTAGCTGCTTTTCAGACTCAATCTTCTGTTTCATCTTTATTTGAAAGGAATCCAGTTCATGAGCTTTGACACAGCTCTGCAGGGCAAGCCAAGGCACAGTAAGCAGGGATGATCAGGGGCTTTGATCCAGGACGGTACTTCTGGCTAAAGCTACTTTAAACTTGCCATCACACCATATGGTTGCAGAGAGAATCAAGTGTGGTGTTGCCTTGAGAAAGGCTGAGAGGTAGTCAAAAGGTTGCAAGGAAGAACAAAGGAGAAGAGGGAAAGGTGTATAACTTGCTCAGAGGTTGGTAACCTTCACTCTACAAGCTTAGGCTGACTTTAGGCCTATTTGAGGCTACAGCACAGCCAGATCCCTAGCGAAATATTTGCTGCTTTATAGCAAGTATAAGTTAAGGATCTTTTATGGGGAACATAAGGTTTTAATTTACTGTTAGTTCTCCAATAGTTAAGGTAAGTTTTATAGTTAAAAATCTGAAAAGGAGGAGCCCTAAATCAGTAATTCTCTTGTAGATGCTACTTGTAACTCTTCAGATCTTTCATAGTCCCCCCGCTGGCCATATTAATTTGGGTGTCATAGCTCTGGGACGACAGAAGTCCATGTATTGTTGAACCAAAGTGCATTTCAACAGGAATATTGTGAGGAAACTGCTACTAGAATGGCTGTTGATTGCCTCTACCATGTCTGGCAGCCCTTTTTCCATGTTTCCTCAGGTAGGATCTCTTTGCTGTAATTTCCTACACAACTAGCTAATTTCTAGCTATCAAGTATTAATTTCCAAGTTACTGTTCAGACATAGCATGTTACAGGGTAAATGGTATGTCTTTCTGTACCTTGAGACAGTAGCAGATCTGCACAATGACCCCTGAAGTGCATTAACAACTTCAGTTCTTGGCTCTCTGCTCTAAGGGGTCATAGCGCTGCCATTGGAAGATCTTGGCATTATAGGCAATGGCATCAGAGTTCCTAAATTTAAACCAAGGCTTATGCAATTCTCATCAGGCTCTTACATATCTGGATTTTATTGTCTATATCACTTCAAAGTGTATTACTGAAATTAAAAGATTTGGGTAACTGGTTCTGCAAAAAGAAAATAAAGTAGTTGGCCTTCCTAATTATTTTAAGTTAGAATATAGATTATAGCACAGCAAATGGCAGTTGCAGGAACTAACCTTTGTATAGTGCTCTCTAAAATGAACTCCGCACTTTGTTACTGTCAAGTTTGGTTGTTTGGCTCAGTTTTTTCCTTCTTCCTGGCATGTAGCCCATTTCCAGTCTAGTTTTTCTTCTGAGGTTTTTTATTAAAAGGATTTTCGAAAAAATAACTAATGGAGCAGTTTAAGAAAACAGTTAAGCTAAGGGAGTGGTGTCTGCTTTATTTCTTCCAATAAACTGGTTTACAGAAGAAAGTTTTATCTTACTTTGCGAAGAGTTTCACATGCTACTTTTTAGCTGCAATTTGCCAAGTGAGGATAGATGGATATCTGTAAATACAGGTGGCTTCCTTCGTTTCTGAAACTCAGTCTTCAGTCTTGAAGACAAAGGTGCAGCTTTTTTAATGTAAATGGTACACTAGTGTCTTCTGAAATTAGGTGATGTAGATGATCATTAGATGAACATTGGTTCACTGGATGTAACAGTTTACATTTAAAACCAGTTTTAAAATATCTTAATATTTTTGAATCATATAATACAGTTTCCAAGGCAAACTACCACTGAACAGAACGCTGAAGTACATGGAGAGTATAGTGCAGGAATACCATGCAGGTTTCATGAGAAAGATAAGTATTTGGGATTTTTTTTTTTTCAGAGGGTGACTTCTAGTGCTGCTTGAGCTTTCTAGAACAAATATGAAATATTTAACTTGCCCAGTTAAGTGTGTAGCTTTAATGGCATAGGGTTCAGAATTGCTAGAGAAAATGTATTTCCTGATGGCTGGCTGATGAAGTCAATCTTTCATGTGAAAGTCTCTGTCAAATTTTTAAACGTATATTACAGAAATATTAATTATTTCTTGAAAGGAAGCCCCAGAGGGTAATTCTGTTACTACTTCTGACTGTAGAGGAATAAGGTTACTGCTAAGAGTCACCGGATGCATAGACATTCTTTTACAGACAGGAACAGGCGTGAGATGGAGACCCTCTGAAATAGCTTTATCGAGCAGGGTTTGAATGGTGGAAAAACGTGAGTTAGAGTCCCTTCGGCCTCAGCTACAGCCCCCCAGCCTCGGGGCCGCCCCCACTTACTGCCCAGGGCTGTGAAGAGCCGCCGCCCTCTCGCTGGCTGCCCGGCGGCGGAGAGAAATGGCGCCAACAGCCCCTGCGCGCGGCAGGGGGAGCTGGCGGGGCTCTGCCCGCCCCGCCGCTGCTCGCTCCTCCTGCGGGCGGCCAGGTCCGGCGCAGGCGGGAGGCGGGGCGGCTGCCTCCCCGCCCGCTCGTTCGCTGTCCTTCTCTCCGCCCCACCGCACTGCTCGGCTGAGGCGTGCTGCCCACAGCCCTTGCGGAGCACCGCTGTCCCTGTCCAGCCCCAGGTACCACCGCTGCCGCCGCGGCCCTCCTGCTTCGCCCCCATGGAGGATTACCACAAGCCCGACCAGCAGACCCTGCAGGCGCTGAAGGACACGGCCAACCGGCTCCGTATCAGTTCCATCAAGGCCACAACCGCGGCCGGCTCCGGGTGAGTGAGGCAGGCGGGCTGCGCCCCAGCCCTGGCTGCAGACCGGCCCCGCGGGAACGCGCCGCGCTGCCGCACCCCGGCTCGTGCGGCCGTTCAGTGGCGAGGCCGAGGCGGGGCGGCGCTGGGAGGGGCTGACCGGGGTCCCTCCCCCCGTTCAGTGCGGCCCGGGGACACGTGGGTGTCCCCCGAGGGCAGAGCCCCCTCTCCCGCTCTCTGGTTCCTGCCCGTGGTGCAGAACACGGGGCGGGCGGGGATGCCGGCGTGGGTTGAGGCGGCCCGAGGCGGGACGTGCGCTGCGCCGGGATGGGGAGCCCGAGAGCGGGTGTGGGGGAGGGATGGATGGCAGCGCGGGGGTCACGGCCAGATCCCGGTACCCCCCCACCCCGAGATCCACCGACACGTTGGGGGGTTCGCGCGAAGCTGCTCGATGCGGAGGTGCTACATCTGGAAATGGCGGCCGCGGGCGGGGAGCGCGGGTGAGGTGCGGGCCTCCCGCGGGCAAAGGCCGCCCGGCCTGGCCCGGCCCAGCCCAGCCCGGGGGGCGGCGGCCGTCCCGCCACGGGCCACGGCGGTCCACGGGGCCGGCGGGTGTTGTGACTGCGGAGAGAGGCCGGGAATGTTAAGTTGATGCAGGACTGAAAACCAAAGAATTTGTGCCTGAGGCACAAGCCGTTTCTTTTTCATTTCGTGCCCGTCAGTTGGAACTAATTCTGCAGAGAATTTCAAGTGAGCCCAAGAGGGATTATCTGTGAAATGCCCGCGGTCTCAAATGGGCAGTTTATTCAGGCCTCTGGACAGGATTTAGTGTGGGCTCTGATGTGTGCAGATTCCAGGGTTATCCTTCCTTTGATCGTGCTTTACCTATGGAAAAAAACCTTTGCAAACAATCCACTTCTACTTATGTGAAATTAAAGCCACTTTTTCTGCGTGAATAATACATTTGAGTGTTTCCATATAGTGTGCTGGCTTTTTTTTTTTTTTTTTATCCCATCTTGTTGCGATTTCCTCCTTTGGACGTCTTTGAAACTGGCTGTAGTGTTTCAAAAAAATAAATCTTTGGATGCTGAGGTTTGAATGGAGAAAGGTGGTGTTTAAAATATTTTAAAGCTTCTTTGAATTGCCTTACACTTTCTATCCAGTGTCTGGCACGGGCTACCTCACGTGGCTCTTTCTCAAAGCATACAGAAACTGAACTGTACTTGTTCCTTTTGCATGCAGCAAATGAAAATGCTGCTTTGGTTTTTCCTGTAAAATGGAGTGTTGGGATCAGGGAACCTCTCAGCTACCCGTAGGAGTAGGTTTCTAGAAAGCTCTAACTTTTTTGATCCAGTCTGGAGAGGAGTAGAGGATACCCAATATTTGATCTTTTAATTCTTAATTTGTTTCAAAGCTACAACGTACAGGCAGTATTGCACAAGCCTGTGTGAAACTGTAGGCAAGAAAAATGGTGCTAAATCTGCTTATTGTAGCTTGGGCTTCAGTCTTGAGCTTCTAGTGTGTTTTTCAAGCAGCCCGCAGAGATGTGTGGTATCAGTCTTATCTACAGCTAAAATTATTCCTCTGTTTTGTCTAATGTGCTATTAAAGAATAAGGATCTTGCTGCAGCCTTTGCTTCTCTTCTGTGGTCCATGAAATTCAATAGTAAAACCATTCTCCCTGTACTGGTGAAGAAAGAGTTAAAGTAGTTTTACTCAAGCTTTTTATTCCTGGCTGATGTATGCTACAATACTGAGTACTTCTTGCACAAAGGCATTTCATTAATCACCCTAGTTTATTCTAGCACTAGAGTTGTGTGGAGTCTGAAATTATTGCACAACCTGATAATGAGCAGATTCTGAAAGATGGGCTCTGGAGGGAAGACTCTGTTGACAAGTCACATATATTCTTAGTTAATAAGATTTGGTTACCAAGATGAAGGTATGGTCATGTACCTAAAAGAAAAAGACATTCAGAGTCTGTTTCATGTTAGGCAAATTACATATATTTATAAAACAGCTTTATATTATGAATGTGTTTTCTAAAGCCTGGATGAGACAGTAAGCTTTGCTTAAATTGCTAGTATGCACTACAAATGTAGAAAGATGTTTGAATGCAAGTTAAATTTAAATAGAAGCTTACAGTTAATAAGAAATGTCATGCTTGCATTGATTTTTTGTTAAGGAAATTTGTGTTTGTTAAAGGTGTAGTTTGTAAAACTGATGGAAATACTTGCAATAAAAGCACTTCAAACAAAACAGGACCTGCCTACTTTCAAGGAAGTAATTTCTGTAAACTGTGGCATATATTGCAGCACGAGTGGTTCTGTGGTAGATTTGAGACCCTAGTTCTTGCAGTCTACTTGTGCTAACTTGTGTTAAAGAAAGTAGGGCCATTGTCTAGACAAGAGCTAAAAGATCAGGTAGTCTGGTCCTGAAGATGTTCAAACATTCATTTTGAGTACGTTACCAGCTGTAGTGGAAAAATTCAGTGAACTGGGGGAAAAAATTGTTCTTAAAATTCCTTAGGTTGGGGAAAACTTGATTATTAGTTGCAAAGATTGAACATGCTTGCTTTTGGGTGTGGAAGAAGTTTCTTTCAGATAAGTAGTGCGAGTCTCTTTTGTAGCTCATGATAAATTTCTGCAATTTTGAAATAGTGCCTGTCTTCCTAGAATTAGATGGTTAATTCTTAAAAGTGGAAGTTGCAAGAGTTTCTTATGAGGCAGTTAAGTTTCATAACATGTGTTATAATCGCTTGTTGCAGATTATTTTCTCCAATTTTTTAGCTTTTGTCTTTCACTCGGTATTCCTTTTTAACATTCCACCACTATTCTTTTCATTTGAAATGTGTGCGTGTGGATGGAGGTAATGTAAATTGATGCAGAGTAATAATAATAAAAAAACCCACCACAAACTACACTAATTATTTTACTCTTGATTTGTGTGGATCCAGGATTTTGGTGTTCTAATGTACTTTGGTTTGGTTTCCCACAGAAGGGCTGTATTTCAAAGTTAAGGCAGTCAGTAGAAGCTATGCGGTAGAGAAGGATGTTAATTGGACCACCACTGCAAAGTTCCAAGTTCTTCATCAGGAACAAAATGTCAAAGATGGTTTGAGAATAGTGGCGATGACTTGCTGTAGTGTTTTCTTCCCTTATACCAATACTCCAAATACACTTTGCTAGACTTAACATGGAATTCTTATAAGAGAACATGTTAGAAAAGTATGAGCTGATAGACCAGTAGATGTAGTTAAGATGGCTATATTTAAAGAAAATTGTGTAGTTGACTTTAGAATGATTTCTGGTATCCGAAATATAGTTCAATTTTAGGTTGTTTCTGTTAGTAGGAAATAATTTAATTAACCTGTAAAGAATTTTTCTTTTTCTTTCATTTTATATTTTTTTTTTTTAAATTTTCAGGTAATTTATTAAATTTTTCTACCTCTTTTTTTATTTCCACATGCTACCATTTTAGGTTGTTTAAAACTTTTTTTACCAAGACCAGGAGTTCATAGAAGTATGGTTAAGTATAAAGTTAATAAAATTAAAGGAATGAAAGCTTTAAACAAGCATGTAAGGCTTATTGATTAACTCAAATACATAAATATTTACTAATATGTTTGAACCATGGTTTAAAGCTAATTCTTTTGGTTCCATGTGTGTGAGTACTTACTAAGGGATGAACACTAACCGTAATTCATATTTTGCTAGTGTTTTGCATGTTTTTATTCTCTTATTACAGCACTTTTGGGGATGTTGGGAGGGAAGGTTTATTACTACCAGAAGAGGATATTCTGATTAAAATTCTAGTGAAAGTGTTGTCTAATCCTAACATGCATGGTACATGTACATGCGGGAGACGAAATGTGACACTTTCATAGTAAATTTGCCCTGTTTTACAAGTAATTTATTTGAAGAGTATTGTGTTAAAGATGGGTAGATATTGGTAGAAGAGAAAATGAGCTGCAACTGCAAGTTATTTTCAAAGCTGGTGCAGATATCTCCATCCATAACCTTCTTACTGTTCATCATTCACTTCAGTAGCAACCACTGATGTCAAGAATGATCCTGTTTATACCAGTAATTCTGAAAAAATGCTACTTTCCACACAATAAAGGTTTTCAAAGAGCCTGCTTATCCTTTCTAAGCTTTGTCTCAAGTGAAAAGCCAAGGCTGATACACTCAGGTGGTCAGGTAGTGCCATCCCTTCAAGGTGCCTAAGAACTGCAGTGATCATGACTTGAATGACAGTAATGTAGATAAAAGTAATTGTCTGCCTTTTTAATAACACTTCAAATGAAATGTGTACCTTGTCTTGGATGCCTCAATATTTGCCATTTGGGAGTAACCCTTTTCATGTAACTATATTTGCTTGTTGGTACTAGGTGGATATAGTTGCTTCTGAAACAGGCCTGTGTATTTCTAAGGCAATTTATAGTTGAAAATTGTTGCAAAAGTCGTCTCAGATAGTTCAGGGGGAGAGACTATCCCAGATACTTGCAAATGTTTGCAACTAGTTCACTATTTCAAACTGATACAGATGTAAATTTAGAAAATGTTGGTTCTTCTCTTAGCCACAGATTAAGCAAATTAGTGTTTTACAATGGATATCTGGGTGTTTATTGGAAATGGTAAATTTCTGTGTCCAGTTTCAGTAGAAGATGAAGGACAAGAACTGTATTATTTAATGCCCTCTTTAGAAATTGGAATTCTAGTTCTATTAGCTCTAACATGGTAAAATAAAATAGTACTGATGTTATACAGTTCTAAATGTTCCAGAACTTTCTGGGAAAGTTAATCTTACCAATCCCTGCCTGTTCAACAGGGCCTGAACAACTCATGATGCCACACTTTTAATTCCTTCACTCATTGAGTGGCTGAAGTACTGCAGAAAATTGTCTTTGTTTCCTCTGCATCAGTGTGAATTTCTGCTGCCAGATAAATCTAAATTGGGAGGGTGTGATTTCAGGCACAGAGTCATACTGCTTCCTGTGCTTTGCAGTCACCAGTTAGGGTGGTGTTCCTTGGCATGAAGAAGAACAGAGGGCTGGCTCCAAAGGATATGTCCTGGAGCTGTCACCAGCGTCTATCTTTTAACATCCACTTTAACTAGATAAGAAGGCTCCCTTTGTCTCAAAGTACAGCTCATTGGCACTGGGGTAATGGTAGATGGGATGGGTTATCAAAAACACTTAAGACTGTGTACTTTAATGCTGAGGAGTAGGGGACTGGTAAACTGATATTTTATAGATGTGGTCCTGAGCAAGCAATAATGAGAAGTGGTAATCTTGGGTCTGTCTTGACTTGTAGCCACCCTACATCATGTTGCAGTGCAGCAGAGATTATGTCTGTGCTGTTTTTCCATACCATGAGGTACAAAGTGCAAGATCCCAGAAACGCCAGCAACGACCGGTTTGTTCTTTCAAAGGTAAAATCATAACTGTTACACTATGCTGTTGTAGTCTTCTAGTAAAGAGCTGTCTGTCTGTGAATTAAATTGACTTGTCTTCCTCAACTTGTGCATACTGATGCTTGCATCTACATGGAAGTGTACTGGCAATATTGGAGAGCCTGGAATTTGTCTACGTTAGAAAGACAAATAAAAGCTGGTTAAGTTGTAGCATGACTAAAAAATAATTTTAAAGTGTCTATCTAATGTGTCTTGATAAGTCTTAACTTCAGTATGTTAAGTTGTTCTAATATTAAATAATAGATGTTATTATATTGTCTGTAAAATCTATCAAGAAATATTAATGTCTTGTTTTATTTTAGCATAACTGATTTTCTAACAAGTAAGTCGCAGTTGGCTTTTGTGCTCTATTTCTTAAATGCAGCCATGCTGTTATGCCTGCAGTCACGTCACAATGTGCACTAATTACTGTCAGCTTTTCAGAGAGCATTGTATGAAATAGTTATGGTTGGTTAGTGGGTAGTTTGTATTCCTACTGTGCCAGTATGATATTAAAGGCAGTACTACTTCTGAAGCCACTGTTCAGAAAACACATAAAACCACCATCTGAACTGGCCATTAGCGTTTCTGTCCTCTTTTGCATTGTGCCCTTGCAGATCCCAGGGGCATTTCGTTTATATGACAGAGGCAATTGGGGGGCCTTCAGAAAACAAAGCAATGTAAAAAATGGCAGATGACATACTCCAGTGAGTCAAGTTCCGTCTTTGAGTCAGAGTTCCTCATGTGGTGGCTTACAGTAGAGCTGCATAGCTGATGGGATATATCCTTGCATTGGATATAACTGTTGCCACTTGTGAAATGTTCCGAAATAAGGAATTGGATGGGAAGCAAGTAGCTAATGCTGAAGTGGTAAAGCAATAAGAGTCACTTCTTCATGTTTGCTTTACCTCTCTCTATTTAATCAGGGTTTCTGCCCAGAGTTGCTAAATGGCTTCAAACCTCTGTATGCTTTTTTGACTCCTAATGACTCCATGAGAGGAAGATGACTGCTACTTTGCTGTTGTCCACTTGGACCTGGTTGCAAGGATTTGAGTGTATAAATGTTAAAACTTGGCTCTTGTCACTTCCTGCATCTTACCTTGAATACATGCATATTGGAAAAGTTCTAATGGCATAACACTTGCTCATCCATCTGCTTAATAGTTTAGTGAACATGCCCTGATCTTTAAACTGGTACCTAAGCAAATTAAATCAAGGTTTTTTTATTTGAATATCAGACCTACTTTTAGGAATTGGACCTATGTGACAGAGAAAACTTCTTACTCTTCCCTGTTGGTTGTCTCAAGGACATCCTAAATAGCCTTCAAGAGTGCTGCATTCATTCTGTCTTAACTGTAGTCAGCTACCTGGGGTGCTCTAAGTAGGTGCATGGGGTACTTGGGGGAAACAAGCATCAATGTGAGTATTGCGTTGTGAAAGTGTTTTATAATTTGATCTCTTTTTAGTGGGCATAAGAACCGGATTCCAGGGTTTGTCAGCTTTGTAGAATTTTGCCTTGATACTAGAATATTGTGAAACTTGTGCTTATAATTTGTGTTTCTCTCTAGGGTCATGCAGCACCAGTTTTATATTCTGTTTGGGCAGAGGCTGGCTTTCTACAAGAAGGAGAATTACTGAACTTGAGGAAAATTGATTCTGTCTTAGAAGGACACCCAGTACCAGTGAGTGCTCATAACCTTTGATACAAGATGGTGTGTCCTGTAAAACAAGGAATGTGTGTATTTTGCAGCAATTCTTGGTTGCCAGCTACAGTACAGGGAAAGATAAAGACTTATAAGAAGGATGATGATATTTATGGCTTCACAACTGAATCGAAGTATGCATTTGAATAAGGTGCAAAAAGACCTTCATTGTTGTAGTAAAATTCCCCTACATTCTTGTATGTCAATATTTTCCATTTTAAAAAGGCTTATATAAAGTTTCATCATGGCTTTTCTTTTCCTTTAAGAAGCTTTGAGGTATTTCGAGAGTTTATATCCAGTTTCATCACCTCGTTGGTCTTTCCATTCCCAGCCAGTTATTCCAATGGATTCTTTATAACACAAAGTCATCAATTCTTAACTATTGCCGTCCCAGGCATAGCTGAGAAATTTCCGGGCCTTAGATACCATTCCCTTTCAGAGAGCTTGTGACGCTGATCATACATACATTGTAGGGAAAGAAGAGGAACAAAGTAAGATTGAGAGGGACTTGATCTGTGTTATTATGGCTGGGAAGCTGAATTTTTGTGTATGTTGAACCATCTCCTCACCCTGGAATTTAGTTCCTCTGTTTCTTAACTGTAAGATAATAGTTGTCTTTTTATTCTCAGAGACAAGTATTCACTGATGTGGCTACTGGATCCCTCGGTCAGGGTCTTGGTGCTGCATGTGGAATGGCATACACTGGCAAATTCTTTGACAGAGCCAGGTAATTCCGTCTTCATATTTCATGATTATAAGCATTCAATGGGAATATTTTGTGAAAAGAAATTATATTCTTACCTCAATCAAGGAAGAAACTCCCTCCTTTATTCTATTCTCCATTACCAGATCTAATTTCAAATTCAGGTTTTAAATGATAGATTACTAGCCTGGTAATTAAAAAGCCATTGCCAGTGAAACTACCAAGGATTTAAAGATTAGCAAGAATTAGTGCATATCTGTGTTCCTTTTGTAATGTGACAGCATTACAAGGTGATGTTCCTGAACAGAGAAGACAGTAAGTTGTTGGAGCAGCCTCTTACTTCCAGAGAGTAATCATAGCCATTTTGAGACTGGTATGTGTCCCCTTAGAAGGAAGACGCAAACTAGAGATGTGTCTGTTCAAAGGCAAATAATTGAGAACATGTGTTTACATAAGGAACTGTTATGGTCAATAGTAGCACTATTGAATCATAAAGTAAGGCTTCAAAGTGTTATCAGAAAGGCACTCAGCTCCACAGAGATAAAAATTACTGCTTCTGCCATTTGTTTTGTGGACAAGAAAAGTAGATGTCTAAAGGCAAGTCTGTATGGAGGAAAATAGCCTGATGTAGTTGATATATTTTATGTGACAGTTCTAGTACATTCAAGCATAGGCTGCCTAGTTAATGTGTCCCACACTTCAGTAGGTTGAAATAATTTCTGTGAAAGATGACTTGCTGATTTTAATTGAGTTTAGCAGATGCTATGTGTGGAAAAAATCTAGCCAATGCTTTCACGACAGAAGAAAAAGGTGGTCTTGCATGCAGTACTGGGGAGCAGCTTATGTGGGAGGAGTTCAGATTTAGCTGAAGACTGGTGGATTCAGATCAAAAGCCTGTTACAGCTTAGTGTCTAGTAAAAAAAAATATTTATAACAGCTATCTTGATCATTTTGTTTTGAAATACATTTGCAGGCTAATTTACTGTTCTTTTTAGTTTTAATAGGTAATAAACATTTATAAAGCTTTGTGATCTGAAAAAAAAAGAGTGGTAATAAAAGAAAAATACAGCAGCTGAATGCCACAGAGATCAGGCCTTGCTTCTGCTAACTGAGTCTTACCTAAATAAAAAGCTTCAGTCTTAGGAGAAGTAGTCTACAAAGTCATATCATGCTGGTTATCTTTTTCCTGAGTTCTGAATTTGGATATGCAACCTGCTTTAATCTGTAGTTGAGTTCATCCCCAATTTATAGTTTCCTGAAATTAAATTATTAGTCATTCTTCAGGGAATATATCGTAGAAACGAGGAAGCAGACAGCATGCATTGTTAGTGATCTTGCTGAGTCACAGTGACCTGTTCATTCAAGCCTTGCAATAGGAGCCTTAAGACCTGATTTTTTTGAGACAAAGGTTTGAAAAGAACTACAGTATTTCTCATCTTATTTTTTTCACGTGTAACAGCTCAAAAGTATTTTAATTTAGTCTAAGGTTATGTAAGGTTATCTGAGGTGAATGCCTTGAGCGATGGGAGTTGAGTTTGGGGTAGAAAAATCAGCTGTTTTGTGTTTTGCTTCTGATTAATTTTGTGTTTACGCATCAAACTTAGTGGGTTTTTTTTTTCTAATTTCTTCTAGCTATCGAGTGTATTGTCTGCTTGGAGATGGAGAGTTATCTGAAGGCTCTGTTTGGGAGGCAATGGCCTTTGCTGGGTTTTACAAGCTTGATAATCTCGTTGCTATATTTGATATTAACCGTCTTGGGCAAAGTGATCCTGCCCCACTGCAGCATCATGTTGAAATTTACCAGAAGCGCTGTGAAGCCTTTGGGTATGTGATTAGAAGAAGTTTTGTATAGTCTCCCATTTGAAACTGTCTGTTTTATTTGCTTTTTGGATTTTTTCAAATGAGCTTTCAGCTCTTAAAGGATGCCATCACCAGGAAGGATGGTCTTCCATAATCTCTGGTATTGGTTGTCTTTGTTTGTACAGCAGGAGTGTTAGAAGTGGCAGAATTTTTTGTTTAGAGGAAAAATAAAACTACTACTAAATTTGTTCTTAACACAGTTTTTGTCACATGAAATACAGATTTTAGAACTGTTTGTGTGACTGACTGTAGTGTCATAGCAAGTAGATCTGAAAAAAGGGCATGGAAACCACTACTCATAAGAGTTCTTTGGGTATTAGCTTTCATTTAGTTTAGAAATGTGTATTTGTGTTGATGCAAAAATTCATGCCAAAAAAACTATCAGAGCATTTTTTATTATTTTATTCAACTTTCATTGTAACTTTTTAGTTGATTTATAGATGTTTGATTTGCTCTTTTGATTATATTATGTCTGAAGAAATCTAGGATACATTAGTTATCTGTAGGCTGTGAATTTTGCTAGTAGCTGTTAATCCCTCTGTGACTCATTTTGCATTATAAAAAAAGTGATAGTTTATGATCTCAAATGGACGCTAGTTCGTGCGTGTTTCTGGAATACTTTGGGTCTCTTAA
Organism: Pterocles orientalis; assembly: GCA_011057875.1. Classification (NCBI taxonomy): domain Eukaryota; kingdom Metazoa; phylum Chordata; class Aves; order Pterocliformes; family Pteroclidae; genus Pterocles; species Pterocles orientalis. The sequence goes on from WKFP01012415.1 coordinate 92,324, forward strand.
AAGGACCCTGCATTGGAATGAAGTTAGTATTCATTATTGTTATTGCTAACTAACAGAGTGTGTCACAAGCTTAAAACCCTTTAGAAACAGTTGATCTGTTTATGTCCTTAGCTGGCATGCTATCATTGTTGATGGACACAGTGTGGAGGAACTTTGCAAAGCCTTTGGCCAGGCCAAACATCAGCCAACGGCTATCATTGCGAAGACTTTTAAAGGCAGAGGCATATCAGGTAATGAAACATTTATTGCTTTGTGTTCAGATGTCTATATAATAATATATACATAGTGCAGTATAGCTGCAGTAAAGGTGCAAGCATTAAAAAATATAGAAGCTTAATGTTCTATACGTTAGGAAAAGGTTGGTATCTTATCAGCTTTTTTACTTGATCATACTATCATACAATCTGAAAGCTCAGAATTTCACCCTGATTTTCTTTTGTTGCATTTTCTCATGGAGGACATGATATTGATGCTTCATTGGAAGCAGGCAAGGATGTGGCTCTTGGTTCTTCACATAATCCAGCTAGGTGAACTTCCATGTTCACTGGACTTTTACAGATCCAGAGTAGGATTTCCTCTGCTGTCAGCTGTACTTGAGTTGTTACTCTTTAAAAGTCTTTTCTAATCTGGAAGATGGCCAGGGGCAGGGAGGACATTAGACCGTATGACTTGGTCTTGAAAATTGTCCTAGCAAAGAGGGCAACCTTCTTGTCTTACTCTTGATCTCTAGGCTCCCAGAGACTACTCTGGGACAGAGAAGCGAGTAACTTTGTCACAGTAGCTCTGTGCTCCCTGTCCTGCAGATAACGGGGTCTGCTTTTTACCAGCCAGGCAGTATAAATGCACAGAAAACTGCACTTACAGTTTTGACAGAGGTGCATGGGACACGGTACATAAGGTACCTGGTCATAGTACAGGTTATCTCATGTGATCTGATGTGTAATTCATCAAGCTAAAGGATACAGTAGTCCATAGAAATTATTTGATAGGTTAGCAGCTGTTTGAATTTTGGAGTTCATGGTGCCTCTAAGATCCTTTTGTAGTTTTCACATGGTGTGAAACTTACCTAAATGTCATTGTTGAGGGGACAAATGTGTACCTACACATTTGAACAATAACATGCAGAGAGTTTTTCAAGCTCTCTATAATTTTCAATAGTGTTAGTGCTAAGAAAATTATTTTGGTTCTTGCAAGTGAGATATGTCCCAGCTACTGCACATTACTGAATGGAGTAATTGCATATTCAGTGTGTCAGGGGTTGCCATGAGTCTGTTCAGCTACAGCTTTTAGCAGCACTCTGTATTTGTCGTTCTGATCAGATAAATATTAGTAGCAGGAGTGAATATCTTCATTGCTTTTCATTGAGTAAGCAAGAAGAATTATTTTTTCTTAGTGACTTTGTCAAAAGCAGCAAGCATATCAGCCAGAGGTAATTTTGCTGTTAGTGCTGAGTGCACAAAGATAAGAGTTTTCAGAGGTATTAAAATAAAGCTGTAAAACTTCAGGTCTTGTTTGAATTAGACAGCTTGGTTAGTTGTTGTTTGAAACTTGGCTGAATTTGATTATTTGGGCCTGACTGTTGAAATTTCTTGTTAGCTGTTCACACTGGTTTACTGCTTACTTCTTACCACAGTTATGGGCCAGGTCTTTTAGGTTCCAATTTAAAACAATGTCAGTAGAAGATGCTGGAATTTTGTCACTAGTTTGGAACATACAGAATTTGACTGTTTCTCTTTAAACATGTCTGTCTTGATGCAATTGAATACTATTGTAATTGTTTACAGTGGGAATAATAAGGAATTTCTTCCTTGGAAGATTATACTAGACTGTCATACTCTACTGCACTTTTAGCTGGGTAAAATCTGCAGCTAAAAACTTAAATAGTTTTTATATTTTTCTTATTTGTAATGCAATTTTAAATACACAGGAGTTGAAGATAAGGAAAGCTGGCATGGAAAGCCCCTTCCAAAAAACATGGCTGAACAAGTCATTCAGGAAATAGATGACAAAATCCAAAGTAAGAAAAAGCTGTCTCCAGCCCTCCCAGAAGAAGATGCACCTGTAGTAAATATTCGAAACATTAAGATGCCATCTCCACCAACTTACAAAGTGGGAGAAAAGGTACTCCCTTGCTTTTTCACTGGCCAGATATCTTTGAAGTGTGAGACTGTTTAATGGGTGGCAGAAGTGTTTGTGTTATGCCTTGCCATAATTTCAACTATCCCCCTCTTCTCTGCTATTTTGAGTATCCTGGTAAACGCCTACCTCTGTGATGTGACACAGAGACGTCCAGCTCACTGGATATAGAAAGGATATATTAAAATATAAGGACTCAAATCACTCTTCTTCATTTTGTGATCATTATTAATTATCCAAACTATTTTGTGTGTATTTAGAATTAAGAAACTCCATGAGGTTCAGTGAATTTCTATGATTGGAAACCAAGGTTTTCAGAACTTCCTAGCTGGATTGGTAGGGAGTTGTTGATTTCAGCATAGATGTGTGTCCTGATGCTTCACTGTATTTTTCTTTTTTTTTTTTTGTTTACTCTTCTGTGTGTTACTGTTCTTATATGTACTTTTGATACTGATAACACT
>WKFP01012416.1:0-42149 GCA_011057875.1 Pterocles orientalis
CTAGGGAAGTGATCGTGCCCCTGTACTCAGCATTGGTGAGGCTGCACCTCGAATCCTGTGTTCAGTTTTGGGCCCCTCACCACAAGAAGGACATTGAGGTGCTGGAGCAGGTCCAGAGAAGGGCAACGAAGCTGGTGAAGGGTCTGGAGCACAGGTCTTATGAGGAGCGGCTGAGGGAGCTGGGGTTGTTTAGTGTAAAGAAGAGGAGGCTGAGAGGAGACCTCATTGCTCTCTACAACTACCTAAAAGGAGGTTGTAGTGAGGTGGGTGCTGGCCTCTTCTCTAAAGTAACAAGTGATAGGACAAGAGGAAATGGCCTCAAGTTGCACCAGGGGAGGTTTAGGCTGGATATTAGAAAAAAATTCTTCATTGAAAGACTGATCAGGCATTGGAACAGGCTGCCCAGGGAAGTGGTAGAGTCACCATCTGGGGAGGTGTTCCAGAAACGTGTAGATGTGGTACTTAGGGACTTGGTTTAGTGGGTTATGTGGTGTTGGGTTGACGGTTGGACTTGATGATCCTTGAGGTCTTTTCCAACCTTAATGATTCTATGATTGTTTCCAGAGCAGTTCTTGTCCTGGTCCTTAAGTTTCTAATTGCAGCCTACCGTCCCTTCCAGGGAGTTAGAGATTGTCAAGCCAAGCAGGAACTTCTGTTCAGCAGTCTTGTGTCACCACTTGGCATGACTGAGAAGTGGACTGAGAAATATCCACCAGTAATTTCTGCACTGCTAGATAGTGAAGCACTAAAATTGGTTACCCAGAGAGGATTTGGAATTACTGTCCTTGGAGATTTTCAAGGTATGACTAAGCAAAGATATAGCTGACTTCATATGCTATATGTTGGACTAGAGGTCTGCTCCTGACCTCTCTCTATGTTCTCATGATAATTCTGTTTTATTGCTATGACCTTCAAGAAATGTGTTCCCTTCCCCTTTGTCCACATCCCCTGAAAGAGAGGCAAAGTGGACAAATAAATTCCAGAGAAAGAGCATGAGACAACATACCCAAGTTAAAATGTAACAAGTAGAATTGCAAGGTCAAGCAGTTGGCCTATTCCTATGTGAGCAGGCACAGCAATTACTCTGGACTGTTAGCACAGACTGATAGATATTAGGTTGTCCTGCAGTTATCAACCACAGTGTGCTTAACTTGTAATGCTTGTAGACAGTGGTGATAGCTTATGCCAGCATTATGACAATGTTAAAAAAACCCCCTAAAAATAACAAACAACATTATGTGGGGAGCTTAACAAATTGGGTGATTTTACTGGAAAACCAGCTTTACTGCAGTTATTTTTCAAACTTGCTTTTCTATCATCTCTGCTAACTAGAGAAAGTTTCCACCGATTGTCAGCAGTGAAAATCCAAAATCCATAAAAAAGCATCACCCAGGCTTCAGGACCAGTTTAAAATTGTAGCAAATAAATCACAGAACTTGGAAAACATTGATTTTTCATCTGATGTAGTGTGGCAAACATTAAAAATGACTTATTGCACATTAGGATTCCTCTGAATGTGAAATTCCCGTATATTGTTTTCTAGCCCTAATAATTTTTACGTAATGCTGTTAATGCTATTCTTACTGACACCAACATGAAAACATAGGAAGATGTGGAATTAAGTTTCAAGTCTTTAATTTTAAACTGATTCTGGAGATGTGACAAGCATGAGAAGCAGCTTACAGAAACATTGTCATACAGATACTTTTCTGAAGGCACGGGGGACAGGCACATCTACACGGCTGAACAAGGAACACAAAGCCAGGTCACAGAGCCAGGTTTACCGAGCTAACTTAGAACCTTTTATCACATCATGCTTTTCCTGCATGCCTCCAGTATATATAGAGACAAAAACACCTAAGCAGAGATTCACCTTAGAATTTCCCCTCCAGTACTGGCCATGATAAATGCCTAAATGCATTCCTGTACTTCATTCAGGTAGTTATATATTGATTACAGTACCTGCAGCATACACTGACCTTAAGAAGAAACATTCCTTCTTGATTTTGCTGCTGAATCCCACAGAAAGAACTAACAGCATTTCAGAAACATTAAAAGTTAATATCCTCCAGTCTCCCAAGACGCAGAGCTGACTGCCTTGGGAGGCAACAAGGCACTAAAAATGTGGGGAAAAAAAATAAAAAAAGCCTTTCTCTGAAACACTCACTCCATCACAGGGCTCAGCTGCTTTTGTCTCCAGGTTTCTGACTAAATGTCACTGAATGCCATCCAAAACTAAAGGATAAGCTTACCAAAACTGTCGCAGCAGCTGCTTGCTGGTCCCTGTTAGTTTTGCAATACTGAAGAAGTTCCCCACGTTAAACAGCATCTTTGATTTGCGTTAGGCTTCTCTCAGTCCCACAAATAAAGTTCAGAGAAACAAATGCGTATGAAGCAGAGAGTGAGCTGTGCCGTTGTGCAAACAAGGGAAAACCAAGAACCAAAGTCTTTGCTTCGACTGTCCCAGCCAGTGCTGGGCCTGGCGGGGGCTGACACTGAAGCTTTCCCTTGGTCAAATTCTACAGATAGAGATTTCTCATAGGGCATTGCACAACTCGCAGTTTGCGCTCTTCTCTGTGGGCCCATTGTGTCATACCTGTGTCAATACCATTTCACAGCAATGTTGTGTTTGTTAAATATTTGTACAGAAGCATGTGCTAGTAGAAAAAGGCAACAGAATATCTGTCAGGGTGCAGCAGGACTGGGGCAGCTCCCTTGGAAATGGGACCACCAGGACCATGGGGGCTCCCCAGACACTGAGCCACAATGAGGGGCCTGGGCTCATCGCCCTGGGGCTAGGCAGGGCCATTAAGGCTTATTCATGCCCTCAGGGGCCTGATAATAACTTAAAAATATTTATTTTCCTGAGGTTTTTTTGGACTAAGTTTCAGTTACGCTATGTTAGCATTAAACAGCCCTCATTGAGGCTCAGAAGCTAAACTCTTGTGGCCTGCTTACCTCGTTACGTTAAATTGCTTGCTGTATAATCTGATGTTGGTCAATTGCTAAATACCAAAGTAATTTAACTTAAATTTCTTCCTTCAAATATAATTGCCAGCTAAGATTTTATGTCACTTGCACTGTAGGTGGTTTTGAAATATGACCATTACTTTCTCATTTCCTCCCCTGTGTAAGGAGAAGCGTTCTTGTGTAAATCAAGGTGATGGCGTTTCTGTCAGAGAAGGCAATATGTTGAAATGGCAATGTGAGGATCATAAAATTAAAACACATAGCAAAAAAGTTTTACTTCCCCAGAAAGAGAGACTGCTGTGAAAAAGTCACAGAGGGTGATAGCTCTTGGTGGGATTTGTTGGGGACCCCTCCCACCGAACCAGCCCCGAGATGCTTGGAAAATGCAGCAGCTGCCAGGGAAATGTCAGGCAGAAACAAAACCCAACGGAAGGGAAGGGAAGGGCCAGAACAGCTGCACGTAACAGAAGAAAGCTGGACTATATTTTCCTGCTTGGATGCCCTACTCTGGCAAATGACTCCCACGGCCTTCAAGCCCAGCCCCTGAGGACTGATCGTGTGTTACCAGTAGCACCCTGGAGTACGAAGCCGTGGCCGGTGTGTGCTCCCCATACCTGGGGGGGCAAGGGCAGCCCGCCGCCACCCCACGGCAGCTTTAAGATGGCGGGGCGGGAACAGCACTCCCCCGGTGACCGCCTCTCCCCACCGCCAGCCGCCAGGGGGCGCCCCCAGCCTCGGCCGCCCGTGCTCGGGCCGGGGCCTCCTGCCGGCGGTTGGCCGAGGGGCGCCGCGCTGTGCCGCGCCGCTCTCTGTGTCCGTTGCCTGTGGCAGGGCTTCTATTTACTTCCGGCCACCCGGCGCCGCTCTGCATGGAGCGCGGGGGTGGCCGTCCGCCGTCCGCCAGCTGCCATGGCCGAACCCGCCGCGGAGAACCAGGAGCTGCCGGTGCCCGGTGAGTGGTGCCGGCCCCCTCACAGGGCACGGAGCTGCTGCGGGCCTGGTGGGGGGGAACTTGTCCGCCTGTGGCGGTCCCTGGCCGCTTCCCCCACCACGGTGGCGCTGGGCGCCATCACCGGCGGCTCAACGGCCGCTTCCCGGCCCCGGCGTGCGGCCGCGGCCCCCGGTCGTCCCGCTTTGCGCTTCTCGGCTGTCCCCGTCTCCCTGCGGGCTCGGACCGGTGTCTTCCGGCGTCTGGGGATTAATACGTACACTGACGTCAGAGATTAGACGGGGGCGACCTTGCTGTCGTCACCTTGCTGTAGTGCAGTGGCACAGGCAGGTCCTGTCAGTTAAGGAATGGGTTTGGGTCCGTGGTTTGACCCACGGTAGTTTTTAAACGTCTGGTCGGTGCCGGGGCAGCAAAAGCCTCGTTGATGTTCTTTGGGATTTGATTCTGGGAATTGGTGGGAGCTCCTCGCCAAGCTGAGGGCTTGCTTGGGTTTCAGCCGTGAGATGAACGAGATACGAAGGACGTTTGTGAATTAAATTGTCTGCTTTTAATATGTATTGAATTAAGGATGCCTATATATTTTCGTGTTAATGCTTCTGAAAGAAAAAGAAATGATCCGGAGTGCTCTACTTTGGCACGAGTGCCAGGCGTCACTGTCCGCGTGTTCAAATACACAGCATGGCTGGCTGGAGGGTAAAACTTAAACCATCGTGTTTTCAGGTGCCCTTTAGCGTTTCTGTAGTTGTAGGTGTGTCTAAAAAAACCTCAACCCTTCCTTTAAAATGCTTGAATTCACCCGCACAAAGGCTTATTTTTAATAAAACAATGAAAGTGAAAGGCATCTAGAGAGGTAGTACATACAATTTTAAACATGTCTGGTGAACCTGGTGCGTAAAAGAACATGTCATTTGCAAATATGAGAAACTTTTGCATTAAAGAATAATTTTAAAAGTAGTATCGAATTTCCAGTTTAAGAGAGAACTTTGGGTTTTGGAGCCAGGGTGCAGACTATTGATGAGATAGTCTTCAGTGAAAGTATATACACAAAGATGTTTCAGTGTCTCGTGTTACTGTGTGTGTGCTACCATAGTTTACATGTTAACAAAAATTCTGCAAGAAAAAGGTTTGGTTTTTTCTTTGTTTGTTTTCTTTTCCAAAAAAAAAAAAAAAATTTCTAGGCTTAAAGCACAAGGTTTGGCATTTTAAAATAGGAGGTCTAATTGTACTTCGCCATAGTGTCTGCATGGCTTTTGACAAATTATTTAACTTGTATGTTCATTTATTTTCCTGTAGAATTAATATTTTCTGTGTCAGGCCACATGCTTGACCAAAAGGTAAATGAATAGCTAATCTTAGATCTTTTAAAACAACATTGCTGACACTTTTGAAAGTGGGAAGAATTGAGAAAACTAGACAGATTACAAAGGCAGAAGAGCTGTCTGGACTTTATTTTGGAGTGTTTTTGTTTGATTTGTTTAGATCATTGCCTTATGATCAAAGACAGTTGTGCCAACCCATATTTTGGAGGTCAAGAGTTTTGATTTTAGGGGGCCATTTTTAGAGCACATGCATCTTTTCAGATGGGTAAGGAAGAACCGTCACTTTGGAGCTTGTCATCTCTTTACAGGGTGCGTGTGTGTGTGTGTGTGTGTGTGTGTGTCTTTCTAATCCAATTTGGAAAACCTGTTTGAATTAGAGTATAAATGTAAGTGAGAACTCTTTGTCTCGACCTCCTTTCAGGATGAGCCTTTTATTTACTTTCTGGGGACAGTTATTCAGAGTTCTTTATTCTTGCTTTCACGCACCTTGTAGTTTTTCTCAGAGGGTAGTGATAAAGCACATTAGTGTACTTTAAAATGAATTGTGTCATCAGAACACAATATGTCAGCAACAATACCTGTTCCATTAGGAAATTCACGGAGGCTAAGAAGGATCAGAAGGACTAAAAGGTGAGCCTGAAAATGAAGTAGTCTTGGTGAAACAGAATAGAAGAAAATGCTTCAGCCATTGAAAGAAAAAAAAAAGTATGGGAAACTAAAATGTGCAATTGAATTAATAGGAAATGACTATTTTTACGAAAATTAACATTATCTTTTTGTGTTTTAGAATCGGGTGCTGTTTTCACATTTGGAAAAAGCAAATTTGCAAAAGATACTCCTAGCAAGTTCTGGTTCAAAAATGATAAGCCTGTGCATATATCATGTGGAGATGAGCATACTGCTATTGTTACAGGTCAGTATTGGAAATGGAGTATATGATGAAAGGTTATACATTTGGAGAGCTTGGCAAGTTATGATTCTTACCTGAATCCTGAGGTAATATATTGTGTAGGGAAGAGGGGACTGTTCTGTAGGGACTATCAGATGTGTTTGAAGTTAGTGCGAGGTCGTCAAAGGTTTTCATGAGACGTGCCCAAGAACTGTCATGAGGGAATCTATAATAACTGAATGTATCACACTGGATTTAAAATAATTATGACTTTGTTCAGCTTGAATGCTTTTTTGTGAATCTGTCAATGTTTAGTAGACAATCTTAAATATAGAGATATTTATTATGGAACAGTATCTTTTGAACACAGTCAACAAGTTCACAAGAATCTGCCTGAAACAATAGATAAAATTTTATCTCTGAAATTAAGATCTGAATTACTATTAACTGTCAACTAAAAATAACCCTTGAAAGAGCAACTCAGAAAACTTCAGAAAATCTTACTAAAATCAGAAATAAATGCAAAAGCACTAAGATGCAATACAGCGAGCAGTATTTTTGTTCATTTTCATTTGTTTGATGGTGGAAGCAATACTCCTTGAAGAATTTATTAAGTTTATTTTACATGGAAGGGACTACTCTTTTGTTGATGAGCACGTGTGTCGATTGTATTGACAATCAACTGCTGATAGATAGTAAGATTTTATGAAATTTATATGCATGTTTTCAGGACTTTTTAAATTGGAATGTATTTATTCCTTATCAATGCCCAGTTGGTCATTGCTCCTTAAATAATTTCTTGAGGGTTTCTTGCTGTGTCCCCAAGCAAAGTTGGAGATGCTAGATGAAAAATTTCAGGTATGATAAAAGAAGAGTATAGACTTCATGGACTACAGAATATCTTGAAGTGAAATTATACAATGTATTTTTCAAGCCTAACTTCATAGAAGGTGAATTATCCATTAATAGTTTACATTTTGAACAGAACTTGACACTTGGGTCCTTCACAAACTACTCCAGTGTGAGTCCTTCCCACAGGCTGCAGTTCTCCACTAACTGCTCCAGGGTGGGTCCTTTCCGTGGAGTTACGGCCTCCTTCAGGCACAGCCTCTTCTTCCAACCAGGGGTCCTGCACAGGCTACATCTCAATAAGCTGCAGGCGAGCTGTGCTCTCTATGGGCTGCACAGGGACAATGTGTGTCACCATGGTCTTCACCACAGGCTGCAGGGGAATCTCTTCTCTGACACCTCCTCCTGCTCCTTCCTCTTCACTGACCTTTGTGTCAGAGTAGTTGTCTCTTTCACGTCCGGCTCACCTCTCTGCTGCAGGTTCTTTTGCTGGCTCCTGACAAACTCCCGGGTCTTACGCGGGGGCTGCGCTGGGTCATCTGGGCCAGGGCAGTGCAGCAGAGGCTGGCCAGGCAGCAGGCAGGCAGCTGGATAGACCGGCTGGGCTGGGTCCTGCCCAGGGCTGCACACGGCTTCCATGCACTGCACCCCCTCTTAAATCTGTCATTTGCAGAGGCACTGGCTGGTGCAGCCTTGGCCAGAGGCAGGTTTGTCTTGGAGCTGGGGAACTTCCAGCAATTTCTCACAAGGACCATCACTAGTCCCTTCCCTGCTACCGGAACAGACTTGGAGCCAGGGGAACCTTTAGCAGTTACTTACAGGAGCCATCACTGTAGCCCCTCCCCTGCTACGAAACAAAACCCACCACACAAAACCACACCACCATGTCACTGTAATAGTGGCCATTTAGATAAAGCTTTTCAATAAGTCAGTTCACGTAGGTTTGCATGCAGCACTGTTTCTCTACTAGTTTCCGTTCTCTCTGCCATTTTAATATATACAGCATATTTCAAAAATGTCTCTATAGCTGGCTTTTGCTTTTGTAGTATGCAGATGCATCACCAGGAAAACTCCTATATAATAAGATCTTTGTTTTCTCAAAGTTTTTGAGGAGAAGGAACTGTAGAAGCATGTGTATAAAATTTCTTTGGTATCAAAAGGTTTTTTTGGACATTGTAAAGTGGAGGCAAAAGTGAGGGTGAAATACTGATCAATAATAAGCAAAGGTGAGAAACTGTAGGAGCCATACGCAAAGATGAAGAAGGGAAACAGAAAATCTTTGTCCCTCTTTGTTCGTCACACCTCTGCATGTCCACATGCCCTGCACATTTCTGCTGTTAGAAGAAGTTGGATGGTACAGTGGAATTACAGCCCTTGGTGAATGGCATCAAACTGCAGTTACACCTGGAATAAATGCTCCAGAAGAGCATGCTGATAATGAGTTTCCTGAGAAGGGTACAGACCTTGTGGAAAACCAGGAGCTTCCTGAAGTCCATCTAAACCTGACCTTGAAGAGATGAAAGACAAACATCACCAAGGAGGAAAAAGTATCTCAAGCAGGTGTGTGTTAATGCATGCTTCATTTTATTTTCAGTCTTTATTTAGAGGTCCCAAAATTCCCCCTTCCTTTTTTTTTTTTTTCCTTTCCCCTGGAAGAGGTTTCCAAAGCCTGTAGTTATAAAAGAAGAGGTCATGGGATTTATGTATGTAGGGGACAGTGGGAATGTGAGGTAGATTCAAGTCTAATGGAAATATATCGGTTTTACACTAACATGTCTCCTCAATTGTAAGTAAACAATCACCCAAAATGACACAAAACATTCCTTAAAGCTGGTTTTGGGCAGAAGAGGCAGATACATCTAACACTGAATCTTGAGTGAATGCAAATGAAGAAAACGGACAGATACTAATATTAACATTCAAACAAAATATTCAGAATTTTCAAATACTTCATTTAATCCAGCATCAATATTCCCATATGACTTTTAGAAAGAAAAGTGTAAAGTAAATACAAAACACTATTCCTTGGCTTTCTAGGTCAGGAGTTCACACACACAGCCCATCACATGTTCTCTTTCTTCCTTAGGGAAGGACTTCTCACACATGAGGCATGTTAGTGTAAAACTGATATATTTCTATTAGATTTGAATCTATCTCACATTCCCAATGTCCTCTACATACATAAGCCCCATGACCTCTTCTTTTGTAACTGCAGGCTTTGGAAAGCAATTTATTCATCCTATTGGGAGTTGTTGTGAAATGACATCATATTTTTAAAATTTCCTCCCAATACCTTTCTATTAATTTTCTTTGCTACAAAGCTCTTGAAGTTAATAGCTGTCTTATTGTTTATGTGCTTTGATTAGAGAATCCTAGGCAGCTTGCCCACATTTGATCAAAGAGTCTGATCCTGTTCACAAGGGGGAAAATGGTGATGATGGAAGATACATTTTCTGAACTCAGAGCTCTGGAGAGAGTTGAAGCCCTCAGTGCAAGAGGGTAGAAGGAAGGAAAGAAGTATCAAGTATAAAAGTGGGAGTAAAAAAGGTGCAGATGGAACCACAACAAGATAGTATGCTCCTAATTTTGAGTTTTGTAAGGCATTAAACATTTGACAATTTACACCCAAGAGACCTTGGAATCTCAGCAGGTCTTTGGATACCAGATTCCTCCTATTCCTTCTGCCTACCAGCAGGCCATTAGAACATGACACACTGTTACATCAGCTGCAAGGGGAAAATAAAGAAGATCAGTATGTGTTTGTGTTCATCTTTGATATGCTTAGGAGCAAGCAACATACTGCACTGTTTTCGTTTGTGTGATACTAACTATCCTAAGCCTGACTGTTTTTAATGCTCAGTAAAGCTTTTATTTTGAGAATATTGTGACCTACCTAACAAAACTGCTGTCATTCCAATTTTCATGAGATGCATATGAATTGTGTATGAATTGTAAATGATATGTTAACATACTTTATTCACAGAATAGCACAAATAAATTAAAAAAAATCATGGTGCCTGGCATATTTATGTCTAAAATGTTACCTTTTATGTTTTCTTCAATTATAGCTTCTCAACAGAATCTTGTAATAAATGCTTAAAGTCTGTACATTGTCTTCCTGTTTTATTTCCTTCCCACACTAATATAATTTAGAAAGCAGGGGGGAGAATATGTTAAACATACCTTTAAGCATAGGTGATAGGAATACTTGGCTGCCTGGAATTATCATGAAGCATGTTGAGGATCTCAGCTGGTATTTCGCAGCTGCTGGATAAATGCTTTTAGTAGTGCTTCATGAACCAGGGGAGCACATGGCAGTTGTGGTTCCCAGGAATCAGGATTGTGATAGCAGCTGCTTGTATGAGAAATGTACTGGTTAGGATACACTCTCTTCCTGAAATCTCTCACAAAATCCTCTGCCCCTAAAGATGTAAGTATCCTGTGGGTTCCTTAATAACCCTGAGTTAATGTTGGTGAAACATCTGCTGGTGATAAGCCAATGCATGCATGCTTTGGAGAAATACTCCAGTCTTGCATCAGGATAAAGGTGGAGACTGGTGTGGGAAGTATGTTTTCATCACTAAGACAGCCTTAGTAGTAGTCCCTTTCTTTCCATCTTTGTGTTTCCCTTCTGCTGCCCAGAGTCATAATCTTACTCTGCCGGACCTGTCTTCTGCCAGCCGTTGCAGATGGCCACAGTCTCTGTATGTCAGCACCAAAGTGGAAGCAAAAAGACAAGAGCAATCTGAGTTTGCGAAGTTTTGAAATATGATCCTTGATTATTTGTCTTCTGTTGAATTAGTTCTCACTCCAGTGCATCTGTGCTGATGACTGGAGCTATCTCAGTATGCAATTGCAAAAATAGGGCCTTTTGCATACAAAATTTGGATGTGTTTCCTGACAGCTTAGATTGCATCATGTCTGTTCCAAAACCTGATTTGCTGTACAGACCAAGAAATGTTGCTTCATTACAGGCGCTTGTTTAGATTCCTCTGTAGTGCTTATTAGTTTTCATTCACTGTCTGAATTACCTGCTTCCTAGTTTTCTTATTTTCTGTTGCATTGCTAAGTGTTGGAAGCCTGAAATTATAAAAGGCTGTCACTCAGTTGTAAAAAAATTCCTCTCATCTATTAAGCTACTTGACTTACAAAGCAATGCCTGAGAATTTAAAGACTGGTATAAGAAACAGGAGATTATAGGATGAAAAGCGTGACCTATTGGAATTCTGCATGGATAAAAGAATATGCTTAAATTGAATTATGGCAGCTTGGCATCATATTCCCACAGGAGTACTGCTGTCTTATAAAGGCAGTTAAAAAGTATAAACCAGGGATACAATGATGCATATACCATTATAGGATGCCATTTGCTAATAAAAATTCGTTCTGTTAAGGTGCATTTTTCTCTCAGTGACAGACAGCTCTGTGTGTTGACATGATTGCATTATCAACATTGGGATGGTGATATAAATGCTATTAGTAAAAAACCATGAGCATAGACTTGACCTCAGACTTTCTTCCCTTCCAACTTTCTTAGAAAGGCATAATATAGACACATAGCCCCATGTTCCAAAAATAGTCAAATCTAACAATTTGATTGGGACTTTAGATACTCATTATTGTTGGTGGTGGTTTGTTTTTTTCTTACTTATCTGGTTTTATTTAAGAAAATACATTAATTTTTTTTTAACAGAGTATTTTTGTTTATTTCAAACATTTCAATGTCATATTTCAAATCTCTATAAATCACATTCAGAACTTTCACTGGGAACGCTACTGAAGTACAAACAGCCATAATATTTTGGTATTATTATGTGGAATTGCTGTGACGCATTGTGATCCTGTGATAATTGTTGATGGCTAGGGTGACAAGGTTTATTCACGTAACAGCCTTGTGATGGAATCTAACTCACAAAGCTCTGCAGACCATCATAAAGAATAAACAACCTCCTTTTAACAGCTGTGAAAGGGGTTTTTTTTTTTTTCAATTTTTTGTTGTTTCTATTTTTTTGCAAAGACTTCTGTTGGAGCAAGGGTTTTGTCTTTGGATGTGAACTTCACAGCTTTACAAAAGGTGGTAGTTAAAAAAATTAAATTAAATGGATTCCATTTACAGTATTATCAGTATTCAGTTTTGGCTGTCTGATTTGCGTGCCTGATGACAAAAGTTTCATCTATTCCTAAACCATCCTCTTAAAAAAATAGTAGTTATTTGGAATTTCAAGAGTTTGTTGTTTGTAATGGTCAAACCTGCAAGTTCAATCACATGTCATGCCAGGTTCTAGCATTGCTTCTTTTGAAAATTTGTAATCTAGTGTTTGCATTTGAGATTACAAAACTCCCTGGCTGCATGGTGTTCATATACATTCCTTCTTTATATGCAGAGTACCAAATTTGTAAACACATTTGAAAATTTATCAGAAACTATGTTCTATAGAAGTGCAAATTTGTAAAGCATTTTAAGATGACATTTAGCAGAAAAGAAATATTCTCCCCCAAATAATAAAATTAGCTGAATATTATGAATTTGTGTTTGTATTAATTGTATAGCTGCATTATTCAGTCCTGTGTGGGGTAAAAGATGTAGGTGCTCAGTTAAATGTGCTGTTACTTTATAAGTAGGCCTATGGATACTGTGGTTTCTGAACCACAGAGTCTGTCCGAGAGTACAGCATTTTATTTTCTGAAGAGCACTTTTGTCTGTGCTGTAATTAAAGGAGAGGATGCTTGTTCTCCTTTTTTCTCCCATCTTCTGCCTGGTGATTTCTTTCTTAAACAATGTGATTACCACTTTTGTGCTGAAAAATCACAAGGACATTAAATATTGTTTACGCGTAAGTATTGAATTGCCTAATCATAAACCTTGCATTAAAAAGGAGGTAATAAAGCATAGTGTGTGAATGACCATCTTGTCCTGTAAGAGGTATTCAAACACTTGCATGGATTCTGACTGTGCATTTTTTTCAGAGAATGGTAAACTATACATGTTCGGCAGTAACAACTGGGGCCAATTAGGACTAGGATCAAAGAAAACTGTCAACAAACCAACATGTGTTAAAGGTTTGTTCAATTTTTCTTTTGTCTTTTTGAAATGTGACCCTTGTGAAAAGGACTTTACAAGATGCAGTTTGAAAGTAACTGATTCTGCCTTCTTTACTCATCGAATATAGCATATTACTGCACAAGCTCATAAAGGTAGCTTTAAAGGATCCATGATTGATTTTCCATCAGTTCCAGACTCTGGGTCCTTTTGTGTCTGAAGATTACTTCAGATGCATAGAATCCTGTCTTTTTTGAGGGCACTCATTTTATGTAATATTTGCCTTCTCTGACAAACCACATCTTCATTGTGACTGTAAAGACATTAATCAGGTGCTTGGTCTCTTCAGTGTTGTGTTGCGTTAGAAATCAGAGTTCCAACAGCGTTGTGTAATCTTTATATCGCTTTTGTCTTAGCCCCTTTATAAATGAAAAAATCTATCAGGGACTATCTACAAGTACCGCTACATTTTTGGCAAGTGTAAGAAGTGCCCAAGGGGACATAAATGTTAATATATTTGTATGAAGCAGTAAAATAAATGCCCATATTCTTTCAGGTGTTATAAAATATGCTTTTATTGCGCTGTTATCTTCTTGATCTTTCCTAGCCAGTTTTATCTTGTCAAACAAAACTAAGTCAATACTTTTTCTCTATCTTCCTAATTATGTCAAGTCAAAGCTATCCCATTAACACATTTGTTTTCGCCATTAAATGTTCGTCTCATCTTTTCTGCCAGCAGATTGCTCTGTTAGCTTATTGTTAAAAGCAAATTATCCTGATTGTTCAAACTCCTTATTTAGTTTATTCTACTGTCCTTTATTTGCTCCTCCCTCCATTTCACTTCAGAGGGACAATGCAGCTACTCTCAGGTTCACATCTTCTGTCAGCCATGTGAGAGATTGATTCTTACCTTGGCTTAAATGGATTGGGTGTCAAGTTTTGTTTTTAATGTCAAATTGCAATGGAGAATAAAAGATGAAGACGAGATGACAGCAGTTCAGACCAGACCTGGCATCCACGAAAGAGTCACAAGGGGAGTATCCTTCTTCCCTTGGCAGTAGGCAGCAGGAGAAAGTCCTGGAGCTTTTCTCACTAGATTTCAGTCATCACTTGGCTTTGAGAATGGGATTGGAAGGACACATTTCAGTTTCTACTTGGGGCAAATGGTTGTGGCTGCATGTTTTCTGAGAAAATACCTTTTGGGAGTTGACTAGAGACCAATTAAATTGGTTATGAAAAATTGCCAGCAATGTTGTAATGTATTGCATGGCTCATCAAATACAATAGATTAGCTTGAGTGGGAGGAAGGTTAGGGAGCACAGGCTTCTGAAGAGCTGATTAAGATCGGCTCTGAAGTTGGAAGCAAGTTTTACGATATAAAGCAGCAGGAAGAAGCCTACATTGGAAGTGTTATGGTTCCAGCCATAGCAGTAGGTGTCAGGATAGGCAGGAACCTTAATTTGGACAATTTGTGTTTGTGTCTATGTGATAGATCAGAAACGGTTCATGCTTAAGTAGATAGATTTATTCAGTGACCTGGTAGAAGGTAGAAGTGGCTTTCATTTGGATGTAATGGAGCCAATGAAGGTTCGTTTGGAAGAACTGAAAAAGGGTTTGTGAAAAGGATGATAGTTGTTGGCTTTGTCATGGACTGGTGCAGTGGAAAAGCAATTGAAGATATGTGTAAAAATACTGCTGGTTTAGGAGCATTGTATAGGGCACATGTACGTGGCTGAGAGAAGATAAATTGTTGGCAACAATCAGTAATTGGAGAGAGGATGGAAAAGTCAGTGAGATTTTCTCCCTCTGGTTCTGGAATGGAGTGCACTTGCCATGGGAGAAAGGCACCTCTGTTCTCTCTTTCCCACCAAAATAACTCTTGACTCCTCTTGCATACATGCCCAGTCTTCCACAGTTACCAGGCTGCAGAGAAGTACATGAAATGGGCGGGTGGCAATTGAGCTGAAATCAAGATGGGGTGATATATGCAAAATCTATTATTTTAGGCACTAGTCCAGATAGGACTGTCCTTAGCAATTGAGTTTAGTGTTCAATAAGAGGGCAGAACAGAGCAAAAGTCTAGCAAAAGAAGTAGCTGTGCATAGTGAAGGAAGATAAGGATGATAAGACAAAAGAATGGTATGATTTTAAATATTTAAGATAGTGGGAAAAGTACAAGAGTGAGTTAAGAATAGTAGTGTTAATGAAGATTGAAGGTGGCTCTAAGCAGGCCTTTTGTCCTGCAACTCAAGATATTCTTTGAGGCATATCCCATAAACGGTAAATTCTGGGGAATGTGATATTGGGACGAAGTAGCCATCATCAAGTTAACCCGAGTGTCAACTATAAGTTTTTAAGGTCTATATATGTTTTCCTGTCTTGGGGGAATCCTGATTTATTAAGTCATGTGCTAGGTTCAAATGGGCAACGAATCTTGTAATCATTCTGTTGGTAAAAGTATGAAAAAAAGTCAGAGCTCCCTCTAGAGCATAAAACATTTGGTTGTTGAACCGGCTATCAGCTTGTTTGTAACTTTTCCCCCACTTTGGCTTTAATTTATAGCTTTAAAACCAGAAAAAACAAAACTTGCTGTTTGTGGAAGAAACCACACTTTAGTTTACACAGGTATGTAACCCATGTTATATACATATTAAAAATAGATCTCTTCCTTTGCTTTCATACAAAATTACATTAGGAACCCCAGGAGTGTTGAGGAAGAAGAAATAAATGAAAATGGGGTTGTTAAAACTTGTTTTTTTGATACCCAGTTCTTTGAATGCTTGATTTATTCTGAGTTAATGCATTTATAAAACAGTGTTACATAGGAGTTTGCTAGCAATAGACAGATGAAAAAATGTATTGCTGGTATTTGCAGTGTGGTTAACGATTATCAATATTTCATTTAACCCCTGTAAAGGTATATTAGTATTTTTGATATATCTATACTCAAATTTACCTTTGACAAGTAATTTATCTTTATTAGTGTGAAGTTATATATATATTTGAGTGAGTATAGTAGAACTGCATGTTTTGAAGGCTTCAAGTTTTGTTGCATTTTGGTTAGACAAGGTACTCTGCTATTTCAATGACAAGTTGCTTTATTAGGCTATAAATAAATAAACTAAATTTAAACTGAAAAAAAATGTTGAGAGAGACAGTATACAGAGAATTCATGCAAATTCTTGTCATGCTTCTAAAATTTATGTAATAGCCATCTTTGTGGTTGCAATCCTTTAGTTTGCAGTAATGTTATAAAGAGGATTTTTTGATTATTAGGGGGTTTATATACATGGAGACTCTGAGCACTGTAAATAAGACTACTAAAATAGAATATTTTAGTAAAAGTTGAGTACGCAAGACTACATGGGGTAAATATTAGTCACTTCTAGTGACTAATGGCCACTATTTGTGGCCATTTATGTAGCAAGGACCATTTATAAATCGTATGTCAGTTGCTTATCACATTTGTGTCTGTTTTTGTGTTATTAATGGGCCTTATCTTTTTCATCAGAGATGAGCACTTTAGGTGTGAAACTCACTAGAATTAAAAATATAAATCTTAAAATTCTCTTAAGATGAAGATAACAACAGCTTCAACTTCCATTTGAAGATTCTAAAACAAAAGACCTAGTTAATTAAATAGAAAGTGATTTAAATATTAAAATTAGTAAAGTATTTCTAATAAAAACCTAAGGAAAAATGTATTTCATCACAGTACTCAAAACTATCAAGTTATGCATCTCTTTAATTTACATACTAATACAACTTCAGTTTTCTTGTGTGTGACGTATTCACCGTTTGCTTCCTGCTTTGTCTTAAAGTACACATCATTTGGGAAAGGAGCTTCTTCTGGCTGCCAGGGTGACTAGTAGTAATTTTCTCAGAACTCTTGCAGAACTTCAAATGGTATTTACTCTTTAGATCAGTCTCCAGAGTAGTGGGAAATACACTCAATCTAAGTACATGTAAGGCCTTTAGAAAAGTCCTGATCTGAGTGTGTGCAGGAAAGCCTCCTTGCTAGCTGCAACAGAAACTGCTAATGGCAGTTTGGGGATATTTCAGGGCAGTAGACCCCAACTTTTCTGTAATGTTTTTCCATAGAAAATTAAATTACTTGCTCCAGTCTCTCTGACTTTTTGCCGCTTATGAGAATGTCTTCATTCTGTGTATTACATGTGCTTTTCTGTATGCAGAAAAAGGAAATGTGTATGCTGCTGGAGGTAACAGTGAAGGTCAGTTGGGATTAGGTGACACAGAGGAAAGGACTACATTTCATTTAATTAGCTTTTTTACTAACCAGCACAAGATCAAACAGCTAGCCGCTGGATCATACACCTCAGCAGCAGTAACTGGTAAGAGCAACCGCTAGTAAAATCTATTTATGTGTCTCCAGCCCGGTGTTCCAGGGAAACGTTTATTCCAGCATTCTGTCTGCGTATGTGTATGTGTGTGTGTGTTTTCTCTGCCTCCCTGTTTTCTTAACCTAGTAACCATAGTAATTTTTTCATTGACAATTCCCTACTTTAACAGAGAGTAAGTTTGGAAGAATGAGAAAGTGGTGACTTGCTACTAGAAATGAGAAGGTGCCTTAAATTCACTATAATGCTTCCATGCTGACCTCAAACAACTGATTTGTCTTATACCCTCAGTCTTCCTCTTTTTGAAGGAATGTTTCTACATAGTACTTTTACTGTTGCTGTTTATGTCATCAACATTAGTTGATGACTAAGTGTTCTGTGTCACTTTTGAAAAGCTTAAGGGATTCCCTCTTGTTTCAGACTGTTTTGTTGCATTGTGTTCAATACTATTTTATGTCCCTGAGGTAATGCCATTTAGTAGTATCATACACAGAGTTTATTAAATGCTTTTAAATGGGTAGATTAACATTTTATTAGTTTTTGGTTTTAAATCTGTTAACTATCTGTGCTTCATTTTAGAGGATGGGCAGCTTTTTGTGTGGGGTGACAATTCAGAAGGTCAGATTGGCTTAGCTAATGAAGCTTCTGTCAACGTCCCTTGTCAAGTGGATGTTGGAAAACCTGTTTCCTCTGTATCCTGTGGATATTATCACTCTGCCTTGATAACGGGTAAGAGAGTAGTGGTTACTGGAGACGAGTCAGTGGTTCTCAAATTGTTGTCTTTGTAAAGGTAGCTAATGAGGCATTCATTACTTTTGAATCTAGAAGTGCCACAGTTGTTAAAAACTGCCGTGTGGCAGAAAGTTGTCTATGTAGTGTTGTATCACATTTGGAGATTTTATCAGAGATGAGTTCTCTGTAATGTGGTCCTAATTGATTTATTTGTGAAAATTGTATGCAGTCTACTATATAATTGTTTATTATTGTTGAATTAACAGTAGTATGAGAAAAAACTGCAATTAATTTTCTGCATTTGCACATTGTTGTGCAAAAGTGTATTAGAAAGAGTGACTATCTTATCACAGTTTATTTTCATGAAAATTATGACAAATGCGTTAATTTAATTCTATGGTTTCAAGAATACAACTTTTATTGAGATTATTCTTTTTTGTGATTATCAAATATTCATCTTTATTTTCTCTAGAAATATAAATATTGTATAGACTTCCTATGTTTTGAGGAAAAATTAATCTCGCTAGCAGTACAAGATTGTCAGAGTTTGATGTTATGTCTTAAGTTATGAAGTCAGTTAAACAGGCAGTGTATAATATGAGGAGAAGCATACACTACAGTGAGCTAGTGTCTGATCTCCAAACCAACCCACCTCTCTGTTGCTTTCAACCTCTCTTCCCCGCTGTTGTTTTCCAGAGTGATGATGCCAATCATTTTTTAATAGTGTCAGTATGGGTGAATTTATCAGTCAATACTGATGGTATTATGTATCAGCAACCATGAATGCCTCTCTGCCATATGGATTTGGATTATTAAGCTTTACAGTTTAGTCCCCTCAGAGTAATTAGAGATTTCAGAGAATCTGTAGTTTTGATTGTAAAGCTTTTAATGGGTACACAGGAACTATTCCATCAGATACTTTTCTCAGGTTACTTGATAAATGTTACTTGTATGAGAACATGCTGTTAACAGAATGAGAGCTTCCTATGGTGGACAAATATTAATTAGGTGTTATTCTGGTAGTGTGCAACTGTTATTACAAATGCTTTATTACAGTGAATGAATGAAGTGCCTCTAACTGATCAGCTCAGCAGCTGTTAGGAAATACAGCTTCCTGAACTTGAATTAAATGAGAAAAAAAAAAAAAATCCTTACTTCATGGATTTAGTCAGAAGGTGTGTATTTCTGTGTCTTAGAGCCAAAAGCTGAAGCTCTGACAAGACTACACGGGGATGTGACAAAAGCTCTCATTAGAAGAAAGGTTCAGGACAAGCATCTGAGAGCAAGAAGAGAACAGTGGAAACTTTTAATGAGGGGGGATGAGAAAAAAGGTTAGGATAGCAGCTGGGTAAGAGAAATTCAGCTTCTTAAAGTATTAATAAGAAGATGAACTTATTATCACCTGTGAAAATGGGGAGTTTTGAACCTGTTACTGTTTGAACAGGCCTGAGTGTCAGATGGAAAATCTTAATTTTCAGCCTTAGTGTCTGCAAATCCTGCACAAATTTTCCTTTAGTCCATCTTGATTGAGCTATTGACATGCATATGGCCTCTTCTGTGGTAGGAGAAGTATCTCTCCAGATACTTCAACTGCCATAGAAATTTATTGTTGTATATCCAGGTACTTTTACTAAATTGATCTTCTGTTGCACTAGTGCCAGTGTTTATCCAGACAGTGTTTAAAAACAAAGCTTATGCATTTAATCTAAGTGTACCATAGTCACACATTATTTTAGCTATGAAGTTAACCATTAAATTACTAATTTGGAAGTTCAGCAAGCTGAGTCTGTTTGAGTACAAATGTAGTTACCTTACTTTTCTTACAGCATAGTTAGGAAGGAAGCCAAGGCACAATGCTTTTAAAAGATTTTGCTTAAAAAAATGATTCTTTTAGTATTGTTAGGATTCTTTTTTCACTTATGGAAAACATTTGCCTGTAGGACTTGCTAGACTGGCTCAGAACAGTGGTTCACGTCCTCAGTATTCTGCCTGTGAGGGGAATCACAGAATCACAGAATGTTAGGGATTGGAAGGGACCTCGAAAGGAAGAACATAGCAAACTAGATAATTATGGGGTATTTGGAATACTCATATTAGGGGTATTTGGAGTATTCAGATTACAAAGAGAGAGGTTTTACCTCCAAAATGCCAGTTAGTCATTGAATTATGCCTTGAAGTATGTTTAAAAGTTTGCCTAA
The DNA here is from genome assembly GCA_011057875.1 of Pterocles orientalis. NCBI lineage: Eukaryota > Metazoa > Chordata > Aves > Pterocliformes > Pteroclidae > Pterocles > Pterocles orientalis. The sequence goes on from WKFP01012416.1 coordinate 20,305, forward strand.
CACAGAGAGTTTTCCATGTATTTTTACTGTATGATTTTATCTTGAATACTAGAATTTTGAGTGATTAGTGTTATTTTTAATATATGCTTTTGGAGGAAATATCTGGACAAGAAAGTAGTTCTGTATTTCCAGAAATTAAATCTGAACTGTTCAGGTGAATGTACAATCTGTATTAATTCCCTCAACATCAATAAAGTATACCACAGGACATTTTTTAGATTATGGTTGCTGTTAATATGGAAGAAACGGGAAAAACACTGTTAATAGAAAGCTTTCAGCATCTGTAACTTCTCAGTTATTTGAATGCTATAGAATTACTACATTTTGACTGCTTAAACATGACTTGTAGATAAAAAAGCATAAAATAAAATACTATCTTCAATAATAAAATGTAGTTGCAGGATGTAGGACTTGGTACATGTTCCTGGGCTGAACTGATGAACATAGCAGCACATGATTCCCTTAGTACATTTACTTTTGACATAAGCTGTATACTGGTGGAGCAAACTATTAGGATCACAGGCATATCTGTGTTACAACTAAAAGGTGGTTAATGAGAATACTAGAATACATAGTGTGGTCACAGAGTGCCCTCTCCAGGGCAGGATGTTCGTTAATAAGAGACTATTGAGAAAAAAGTGGTCAAGTACGGATTGCAGCTTTTTTTTTTTTTTTTAACTAAAGTTGTTATTTCTTTGAAACAGCTGGTTTTAAAAAGATTTTTTTAGTAGGCATTTGCCTTTAAGGTGTTCAACAACTATAAAGTGGAGTGCAACGTCAGTGAAAAGTAGAGTGGAATCCTTATGCAAACCTTTAGTAGATAAAAGCATGTTGTATGGAAATTATATGGCATTCAATCATATGAATTTGTACTTCGATTCTATAACCCTCCCCCGCCCCTGAATTTTCTCTTATATAGTAGTTACAAAAAGTGATTCGTCACCTTTCTTACTTTTGCTTTTTAGAATATCTTCTTTGCAGATGATAATTCAACCACTGAACATGTCAGAGTCACCTGTACACATTTGCACGTGGGCCCCACTGATGCCAAAAGTAGTTGTAGAATTGAAGAACAGAATATATCCTAATTATTTTTAATAAAAAATGCTTATAAAATTTAGACTAGTCACAAGAACAAGCAATGGCTAGCTCATTTCCATTAGTAAATTAGGAAGATGGTCTTGTTACTTACTTCATGTTTGAAAGATGATTGTTTCCTTTTCCCTTCACTTTGCATTCTTGAAATAACTCCACTGCAAATAAATTTTCAGTTTATATTTTCCAGCCCTCTTTAGGACTTTTTCCCAGTATCTGTTTCCTTTCTTTTCTTGTTGCAGACTTGGGATGCTAGGTCCCCTTTTTAGAGATATGTCTTAAACAAAGCAACAGAGAGAGAAAGAGCTGAGAGTGGAGCGTTGATTTTGAGTCCATGTCCAGATCTTTACTTAACTGGTCTTTGGCCACCATAACCAAGATGGGACAATTTTTCAGAAAGCATTAAGCTTGGCAAGCATATATAGCTCATTCATCCTCTGGAGGAGATGGAGAGAAGGAAAAGCCAATGTATCTAACTGCTACTCTGGTGCCTAAAGCAGAATTACATTTGTGGAGCGAGAAAGGAATTGAATATGTTGGACCTCTTCTGGTGTTTCCGCTGCCTGAACTCTTACTATAAGCAAGGTCAAGATAGATTCTCACTGAGAAGGTGTCTTTTCATAGAAAGCTTTGTGGGTTCCTTGAATTCCGTTTTTAAAGGAATTTGCTATTATTTTTAATGACCAGTTTTAAAGATCATCCATTCCAGAAACACTTCCATGCTCCGGATTCCAGTGTTTGAGGTGGTTTCAACCAATTTTGATCTGGAATAAATACTTTTCTTTTTTTTTTTTTTTAACCTTCCTTTATTCAAGGAATTGTAGAGTGACCCAGTTCTTTTGTCTAGTGCCTTCGTTTGCCACCAGTCAAGTCTTATATCTTCTCTCATCTGCAGTATGTACATTTGTCTTTGAGGGGCAAAGATAGTTTTCCATTCGCTTGCCTATTTCCTTGACATGCTCCTGTGACCTAAAATTTAGTGATATAGGAAATGTGCCACATTAGGGGAATTTCAGCATGTGAGAATGTGACTCCTATGAGAGGAAAAAATTAAATAATCAGGTTCCATTGTAAACAGAATGTCCTTAAAACACAGATGTACTCAACACATACTGTACTCAAAATTTATCTGGGTTTGGCTGAATTCTTTTTATGCTTGACAGCTATTCTTTGTAGTTTTTAGACTACTGCCTTAAGGGAATATGTAATGTATTAAAAAATGCTTTAATAAATGGGTTTATCTTTGTTAGCTGGATTATTAAGTTGAAAAAATGTAATAAATTTGATTAGTTTGGGAAGTCAATGGAAGCTTGGCCATTTGAATCTCTAATCCTATTAATTAGATTGTGATTGGATTAATATTTACTGTGCAGTAGTGTTTAAAAAGAAGTGCTGGTCTCTTCAAAGGGAACTGCGTAAGTAGTTAACTCCCAAGTGCTTTTTGGGGGTTTATCAGCTTGTTTCTAAAAATATATGGCAGATCCAAGAGTATTAAAACAATACTTACATTCAAAAAATGCAGGGTCCTTTCTGTTGTTGGGGTTTTTTATTTTCACTTAAAATGCCTAATAAAATCTCTTTTTGTCTACAAAATGTTTTGGTTATACAAAGCCTGGCATTGCAGTTGATTTTTTTGTTGTTGTTAATTGGGCTACTGTTTTAGAATAGAAAATCAATGCTGCTGCAAATAACTACAAAGTATCAGTGGCTAACACCTGTTCAGACTATTTGTGCATGTAGGTATAAGAATAAAGATCAGAACCAAAACAGAAAATCAAATTGAACAGAGAAGCTTAAACATAGTCCATAGTTTAGAAATTAAATATACTCTTCTGCAGCTGAGATAATTTGCTGTTTCTTAAAAAACAGACAGATTGAAATAACTGCAAAACACCTTTTAGAAAAGAAGTGTAGAAGAATGCAACAAGGGTATTTCTGCACAGATACATGCAGGTAAATTAATTTTTATAGTATTATTGGGATAGTTTGTGTGTGCAAGCAAGAAAAAGTCAGAATGACAGAAAAAAATAGGGACAGCTGGGAGGATGGGGTTACACCTCTGATGATGGTAGTTGGGAAATACAGCTGCTATCCTATTTCGTTGTCTTGCTGAAGAGAATGTAGCTCTGTGAATAGATTGTGAGTGGCTACTCTTAATAGCCTGAGCCCCATGAAACCCTGCAGGAGAGCTTGACATTGAGAAAGATTGTATTATTGTCGCTCCATGATTGCTTCGCTGTGCAGTTAGAGCATTCAGTGGCCCAGGAGCATGGTACCTGAAGAATTGGTGCTGTTGTGAGAGGTGATCTTAGAAAATACAGAAACCGTATAAAATAGTCTGAGGTTTCTTTGACTAAGGCAGAGACAAAATACTGAGCTTTACAAATAAATATTGTGCCATCAAAATTAGGTTCTAAATCTTTGGTGGAAGTGCTGGGTTGCAACTTAATGTTGAGGCTTAGGATCCATTTTCCATTTAAAGCAGGAATTCAGCTTTTATGAAAAAAAATCCTTTTTACAATTTTTATTCTTCAAGTATATCATACATTATTTCCAGAATTTTCAAGTTAATTGATAAATTTGTGAATTTAAATTAATTTGAAGCTGAAGTATGTTAAAAAATGCGTAACCTTTTTTTTTTTTTTTGTCCTGAATGAACTTTAGCATAAAATAAAAAGACATACCTCAGATTCCCCCTATAGTTAAAATTAATTGGAAACCTGTCCTCAGGCTTCCTTTGAAGAAAACAGATCATAATTTAGACCTTGTTTGTTTTGCTTATTGTGGACTGTTGATACCAAAGGTAACATACATAATAGGTCAGCTTCACTGCTCCAGAATTACTTCCTCTGAGAGGATGGGAGTAGAAGCACTACTTTCTTAAAGGACATAGTAGTTTAAGGGTTTTCAGAGTGAATGAAAGCCCTTCTGATGGAAGGTCCTGGCTGCTCTCTTCTGTGCACCCATAGCTGTAGTCACTCTTTAGCACAAAGTAATCGAGAGCTAACTGCCACAGAGAAAAAAGAATATATATCACTGGCAAAAGAAAATAAAATACTTTTCCAGGAAAAACTTTAAATCTAGTTTATCTACTGGATTTACCAGATGACTTAAATGAAAATGTATTACTGACTAGTTGTCCCATAGTTACACAAAATGAAGATGCAGTTTGGAACCTGAAATTCTTGCTTAGTTTTTATTCACGCAAAAGAAAATTTTAAATCGGTGCATTGCCAGAGTGATGCTCAGGAACATTCAATAAAAATGACACATTTCTTATGGACACCAGTTTTGACTTTCTCATCGTCAGAATTAAAAATTCAGAAAGATTAAATTCCTCTCCTGTCTTGGCTTGGTATGCCCAAGTTTTAATAAGCTTCAGTTCATTTTGAATCATATCCTTCAATTTTTATTAACTTGATTTTAATAATTTGAATAATCTCATTTGCTTTTTAGAACGCATATGTAGCTTAATTTTTTCTCCTTTACATTTTTATGCATAGGTTTACTTTTAGCTCTTCCATATTTCCCTGTTTCTTATTTCTGTGTAGGCTTATTTTTTTGGTCATTGCCATTGTCCTTACATTCCCAAATTTTAAGTTGTGACTGGCAAAGTGCAAGGAAGAAGCAACAAATGTAGCAGCTATGCAAATGGAGGAATATTCACAAAGGCTAACAGAAGACTAGTAATAAGCTTGTTTTCTTATGCTCTGCCTGTGTTCAATTGAGAGAGGGATGGGCTTCTCTACTGTTCAATTCTGAACCCCTAAATAAGGTTTCAACTTTGAAACTTTCTTTGAGCTCATCTGTTTTCATTGTCTGTGGGGTAAGACCAGCATTTCTAAGATTAACCCAACTTTCATGTTGGCAAGGAATTAATAGCTTTTGAATGAGAATCAGATACTTGTGCATCATGCAATAGTAATACCTCTAAATGCTGTAAATTTGTGAACACTAAATGTATCCCTCTGAAATTAAAAGCACATTTTTTACTGAATGTTTCCAAAAATATTGTAGATGGGTGCTTCTGATGACTGAGCATTAATAATGGAATATATGTCTGGGGTTTGTTATTATGTTGATTATATAACTGTAGCTATCTCTTTGAATTTCCTTTAGCAGGCAGCTCGTGTGCTAGTTTAAACATTTCTTTATCTTGGACTAGCTCCTTGTGAGAGTTTTGTTTTTCCTTGTGCTTTCTTATATCCAACTGGGATTAAAACTGAAAACTTTTCTTCCATAATAATGTATGATGATTTTTTTTTTGTAAGTAATTTTAAATTCAGATTGTGGGCTGCAATTTGCTATGAGGACACTACTCCGCAAATAATCTTTTTCAGGAGTGGAGAACACACAGCTATTAACTTCAAGCTTTCCTGCCAGTAAGGAAACATTTCCTACCTAAACCTGACTCTGACCTATTAAAATAGATGGGGGCCCCTTAGCACAAAAAGTGAGAAAGGTAGATGTAGATAAATTGTAAAAAAAGATGTAGATAAATGTAAAAGATGTAGATAAGTGTAGATAAATTGTGAATATAGCAATGGAAAGTACATTTTACATTTTCTGTTTTTAACTATGGTAGAAGGATATATAGAATGCTATCTTGAATGGTAATTCAGACTTAGATAGCAGTGAAAAAGGAAAGGGGGTGATTGGAAAAGATAAACCAAAGAAAACTTCCAAGTAAAATTAATTACCCTAATTTGGGATTGAACAGTTTTTGAACTGGATTCTTAAAAAGTCTGTGTGAATGAGAAGGGTCTTGTATGATTATGTGGCAGATCAGAAAGAAGTTACAGGAAGAGATCTGTAAAGACATCTCAGTATTTTTTTGAACTTAATTCTGGTGGAGTTATTGCTATGAAACTACTGCTGTATTGCTGTTGTTGGATATACACCTCTTTGACAGAGGATCATGTAATTTACTCTGCTTTTTCTTTTTTTCTCTATAACTTAAAAGAAGAAAGTGTGATTTACCATCAAAATTCCATGCAAAATAATTTTCTGTTTTAATTGAGATTCTTGCAGGCAACCTCAGTTGACATGAATACTGATTACAAAGGGAATTATAACCTCTCAGAAGAACGATGAGTGGGGGTTTGTTTTTTCCTTGGCTAGATTCCTTGCAGGCTAATTGTTGTAGTTCTCCTCTTGGAGGGGGCTTAAATTTAGCCCCTTCTTGTCCCATCAAAGCAAATTGCTTTGCACAGCTGTTCGGACATTATACAAATGTGTTCAGTTGTTCCCAATGTTCATACACTTTTCTGTCTTACTGATCTGTGTCTGCAGCAGTCTTGACAACCCATCCTTGCTTCTGAGCGCATGCTGCTCTGTTCTGTGTTTTCACAGGAGATGGTGAGCTCTATACTTTTGGAGAACCTGAGAATGGGAAATTGGGATTATTGCCTGAACAGCTGAAGAACAATAGAGTCCCCCAGCCTGTACTGGGAATTATGGAAAAAGTTAATAAGGTTGCTTGTGGTGGAGAACACACAGTGGTGCTAACAGGTATGCAATTTGACTGGCTTAGCCCCAAAACTTAATCAGTAAACTCAATTTACTTTAAAAAATTTACATCCCACTGGAATGAAACGTGCTGTAGTGATCGTAACTGGAAGACCATTGTACATAAAGGAGATAGAAATCCATGTGACAGTGCAGGCCTGTGCTGTGCGTATAGTTTGATGTTTCAGCCTGTGCTGTGCATATCCTCTTTGCTGCCGGATAAACTTCACCAGCTAATTGTAACAGAGGGGTTTAGGAGCATATCCTGCTTGGTACCAGTGGTTATGCCACTTGGAGTCCTTGCCTTTATCTAAAACTTCAGTAGCAAGTTCCCAGTTCCCATGTGAATGTCCTTTTTATTTGACAGCATAAATCAGTAGAGTTGTTTTGCTTGTAAGAATATCCTATACGAGCTCAAATGACTAAAATGGGGTAATCTTCCATGGATGATCCCATCCATGGGATCTGTGTAGCATGTTGTGTCTAGCTGGAGGCCTTTTCGGTTCCACACAGCTCAGGATTCCCAGCATCTGAAGGGCTACAAGATTATTGATACTGTCTTCTTTTTCTTTATAATCTTAGCTCCAATAAATAGCATTTTAGAAGATACTTTATAGAGTCTGAGTGCCTTTCCTGCTGGAATTGTAACAAGCCAGCACCTCCTAGTGCAACACGGATGATTAATGTTTCTTTCCTGGAAGGAGCTTGAAAATGGTATTAGTGTGTGTGTGGGTAAAATTTAGAGGAAAGCTTCCATTCTATGGTAAATTTAAATGACCTTGAATATTTAGGAATGTGTTTAGGAAGTCACTTTTCAGATAGCTGTCTGTTAATAGTGATGGAGATGCACGATCTACTGGATGCCTAAATGGATTAAATATCTCTCGTTGTGATACAGAATTTGAGCAGAATCTTTAGCATACATATAAAACTCCTACAGATACAGACATTCAGCATATCATACAAGTTATAAAAATCAGCAAATACAACTGTTACATATTAGTTCACAGGGTTGTATGTATAGTACTTGGAAGATTACATATGGTGTGTGTTACTGTACTATTAAATAGTTTTCTGCCAACAGTAAATTAGCTTTTCAAAGAGATACATGCAAAGCATTACTACCTATTTATTTCCACAAATTCTATCCTGAACTATAGTAGTATAGAAGCAGGAAAGGGAAGTTTGACTTTGCCCGCAGATGATTTAAAAGATAGCAGCTTTGGCTTGTAATGACTTCCACAGCCATAAAATACTCCTGTAATTAATCTACCAAAAAGCAAAAGTTATAAAAACAAGTAGGATGTGTAGGTATCAGTGCTTAAATCTGTATTTTGAAAATGCTTGTCATCTCATCAGTCTGGTAGACTGCCTTCAAGGTTATATAACCAAAATTTCTAAAATATACTCTGAAAATCTAACTGAGGGAGATTGTAAGTAATATGATGTGTTTGTTATTCTACTGCAAGCCACTGGAGAGAGTGAAGGTGGAAGTGATGTGCTGGGAAAGGTTATGTGTACTGATGAGTCTAGTTGCAAGACTCTGAGTAGGTTAAAAGTTCTTTGGGAAAACTATGAAGAGGAAATATCAGCAGCCAATCCAGGAAATAATGCAAACATTTGTCTACATTTTAATGCCTTTGTCTCTCTTCTTCCACCAACATACAGTCTTATCCTGGCAGTATTCTATGTCATAAAATAAAATTTCTTTATATGAAATCAAATTATCATTATTAGAAAAAAAATTAACATAAATTTTGGGCCAGCAGATGTATACATCATAGCATTATTTTATGAGTTATAAAGTGAAGTTCTGCAGAAAGAATTTGATTATCATTATTGATTATTTTTTTAAACATAAATCTGAAGCCAACCAGTAGATATTTGTTTTAATGGTATTTCATATGATAAAATTTCTTTATAACAAATGACTGTTACAGAGATTTAGTAGGAAGATGTAGACCTTGATGACATCATAATTATAGTGAAATCTGTACAAGAACTAGAACAAAGAGGCAAAATATAAATGCAAAAAAATACAGGAAGAAAACACCATTGCAAGTCAGTGTCTTAGTATGTCATATTTATTTGCCTATGGAAATACATTTTGTAGTAGAAGGCAAATAAGAAATTCAGTGCTGGTTTATCTGTCAGTAGGTGATCAAAGTGTTCAGTGCCAGAAGATCCAGTTGAATTAAGAGGAAAACAATATCCTCCAACAAAATATATTTTCCTAAAGATTTAGTTGTTTTGATAAGAGTGAAAGGTCAGATAGATGTTTTTTGATGTGATTCAGCTATTATTAAATAGGCTACTGCTATGAACTTCTGACTAAGACACTGAACAAAACAGTACAGGATAATGGTAATGTTCTCTCAAGTGAAAGATAGCGAGGAGTGTTGACATACAGAATTTTTTCTAACTCAAAACAAAATTTGGGGAAAAAATGGGGGAGAAGAGATAGATTTGGACACTGTAATAATTTAAAAAGTGAATGTGGCATGCAGCCACCCTCAGGCCAGCCTGTGAGCTTTTTCCAGGCTCTGGGCATTTGTTGCTGGCTTTTCTGTCGTTGAATACCTCTTGTTTGTTGCTCATACTGCATGCACTGCTGTGAGTGCGCTTGAGCTGAACTGTTGAATCCACTCCTACCCTCAGTGTACCACCCCTTGGTTTGTTTGTAACAGGCCTGGTAATTTCCCCTCCCCCTTTCAAACCTAGTTTAAAGCCCTCTCAATGAGCCCTGCCAGCTTACAAGCGAGAACCCTTCCCCCCCTATAAGACAGGTAAACTCCATCTTTTGCTAGCAGGCCTGGTGCCACATAAGCCTCCCCATGATCAAAAAAACCAAAATTACACCTCTGGCACCAGCCTCTGAGCCAGGTGTTGATCAGGTGTGTTCTCCTGATCCTCTCAGTGTTCATCCCTGCCACTGCGGGGACTGAGGAGAACACTACCTGTGCTCCTGATCCTCTAAGCAATCGCCCCAGTTCCCTGAAGTCCCTTTTAATTGCTTTTGTGTTTCGCTCCGCAACCTCATCACTTCCAACCTGCATGACCAGAAGTGGGAAGTAATCACTGGGCCGAATCAGACCAGGGAGCTTCCTGGTGACATCTCTAACCCGGGCCCCAGGGAGGCAGCAGACTTCCCTGTGTAAAGAGTCTGGTCGACATATTGGACCTTCCGTTCCCCTCAAGAGGGAATCACCTATGACAATTACCCTCCTTTTTTTCTTAACTGAGGCAGTCACAATGCGTGGGGCCGACTGTCTCGGCTTAGGCGACTCCCTGGATGGACCTTCACCTTCCTCCTTATTTTCCTGGCTTTCGAGTTCCAGTGCCCCATATCTATTGTGCAAAGGCAGTTGGGAGGGTAAGGAAGGGTGGGAGGGGACTCACCTGCCCCCCCGGGCAGGGACCTGTTTCCATTCTCCCCCTTCTTTTAGGTCCCTTCCTTCATCCTGCTGGCAAGAGGGAAAGGGATCCTCTTCTTCCTGTGGGGCCTCTGTCCCCTGCTTTTGGCTCAGGGACAGTAGGGTGCGGCTCCACCAATCTATCTCCTGTTCACACTCCCTAATACTCCTCAGTCTTGCCACTTCTTCCTGCAATTTGACCACCTGTTCTAGGAGCTGGTCCACCTGGGCACACCTATTGCAGGCTAGTTTGTCTCCCATGCCCACTCCAGGAGAGTAATTTAGGCACATCTTACATACCGAGGTCTGTACAGTTGCCTCCACCGTCTGAAACTCCGTCTGCGTGGAGGCATCGGCCATCCCAGGGAAAGATGGTGCAGACCCCTCAGCCAGAGCTGCAGCCTTACTTCTGAGACGAGAGCCTACCATTCTCGTTGGAGGGTCAGCTAGGATGTCTGTGCTTTTCCTGTCTTTAGTTCTCGCCTCCTTCTCAGAGGAACCCTGCCCGCTTGCTCTAGTCTTACAGCTGCCTTATGAGGTTTCCGGACCTGGCAGAACCTCAGTAGCCCACTACACGAGCCGCCTCCACTGCTGCTGTGGGGTGTTGCTCGCTGTGAACGGAGAGCTAGCTCCCGATAAGAATTTAAGGACTTGGAGGAGGGTGTGCCCCGGCACCTCCCCTGCCACGTCAGCCTCTCGTGGGAGAGCTGTCGGCGGGATTCGGGTTTCGCCGCTGTCTCGGAGTTTTCCTGGTGCGGGGATCTCACGAAAACCCCCCTGTGCCTCGCGATCGGTCGGTCTGTCGGAGCTGCGCCGGCTCCGAAGCAGCTGATCTCGCGAGGAGAAAATGTCATACGGAAAAACTGTTACACATCTTGGCTCATTTCTTGTCATCAGTTCTACTTAGGGTTTATCAAATTAGAAGAAAGCGTAATCCAGTTATCGTACTGAGTACAAGGCAAATTTCTTCCTGACTCTCATACATAATTAGTCTATTCCAAAGGACTTCATTTGATTTCTTTTTTTTGTGACTGTCTTATCTATTCTATTGGCAATTTTGTATGGTAAGAACAACTGTTATCCGGGTTATTAAATCAAACTACTGTTTGGAACATGTCCAGCAAGTATCAGAGTAAATGGTAGACAGTATATAGTAAAATAACTTTTTTTTTTCTCTGAAACTGTAAAACGGGAAACTAATTTTTTTTTCCCCAGAGAACAAAACATTAAACTGGTGATTAAACAATGATTAGGAAAAAAAATTTTTTAAAGATACAAGGTTTTAGAAATGTTGAATATGGTGTTGGAAACCATCTTCTTTACAAGTCTTATTGTTACTTCTGCCTTTAATATTTGCAGTTGTTCTAGAGAATAAACGGACTCACAGTTAAAAATTCTATCATGCAAAACCTTTCTCTCACTGTAGCAGCGCAAAACTATTCATTTCATGTCAGTCTATCAGCCAGTTCAAGAAGATCATATCCTCATCTCAGATGACTTTTCTCAGACTAAAAAAATGCATCCACTACCCTCAATGCTTGCAAATGCTTCCTACTGAAAATGAAAGCTGTTGGCATTGTCACTTTCAAAGGAAATACAAGAGAGTGGCAATCCCAATTTGCACACTTTTTCAATACAGCATTTAAAAAAGTAGAATAACAGTAACTTGTAAATCTAGAAATCGGAGAAGAAACAGATGATTGGGCGTGGCCCTAATATCTTCCATCTTTTCAGATGATGACAGATCTGCTGGGAATAATCCTCTCTATAAAAGGATATATTACCTCTTCTTATTCTCTGAAAGGAGGGAAAGCAAATATATCTCTTCAAAGGAAAAAGTAAAGCAGTCCTTTCAGAACAGATTGACATGACAATACAGGCCATGAATGTGTTAGTATGTAAAATGCTGGATTTTTCATCTTCTGTCTCAAGGTCTTTTAAAAAGAAAAGAAAGTCAAGTTACCCTTTTGACAGAGAATGAAAGGATGAAAAAGCTTTACCTTTTCACGACAGAACTGACTGTTCAAACCATATAGGATTATCTAGGTTTTTCAAACGATTCTTAAGTCTGTATACTATTTATTTGAAATCCCCAAATCCAATTACTAGCTCTCATAAAACTGAGTATTGTGTTGACAGATTATTTCTACAATAACAGTTTTCACCATAACCTGTTTTAAAAAAAAGCTATTATAAGAGTGAATAGCACATTGGAATAATACTACTAGTAATAACAATATTCAAGGAAAATTAATCTATGCGGAGAGTTATAAGCATACCTGTCTGTTTCTGGTTTTCTTCCGTGGATTGTTAACTTTGTCTATAGCCTTAAATACATAGCAAGGAATAAAACACTCTTGGACCTCACTCAGTTCTTTCATCAAATAGCATGCATTTAAAAAAAAACAACTGAAAGCTGTATAGATTTTTGCGTAGGGCTCTTTTGTTTATAGTGACAATGGTCATGGAGATTTAAGAACTGTTATGTACTCCAGAAGATGCCTGTAAAAGTGGAAGATACACCGTTACAAGGAAATATCCCTGTTCTTCCAAAAAACAAAATGTTAGAAGTAAAGGAGGAGCAGTGTCAGCACTCAAGTGCCAGCCCTGGAACCATTTATCTTCATCCTTCGAGAGCAGTTCCTTCCTCAAGGCCAAGACAGGACTTGTGTTCGGTTTCTTTTGGGTGCTGTTAATATGGCTGAGCCTTCCTTGTGATTCACTGGTGCACTGGAAGCAGTGCTGCTCCCCTCATGCTGCTGTGGACAACTGTCTTTCTGCTGCTTTGACCATTCCACAGAAAACTATATGAGCAAAACCCCTCAAAACCTGGCTTACTGAGCTGAGCTGGCTCACCACATAGCCAGGTGGACAGCAGAGACAGTGTAAGCAGGGACTGAAGAGAGGGAATGGGGGAGTGAGGTCTGCCCTTTTGCTGGCAGTATGTTTCATTTGTCTCATCCAACCATATTCTTACTGGGACTAAGGACAGTAAGAAGGTGACAGTGGGGCTGTATCTGCTTTTGGATTTGAGATGTCAGCAAATTCGTTTGCAAATCCAACCTCAGAATGATGAAATTCACCTCTGTCATCACTAAGTCTATGAGGTTGCTTTGCCAGAGACTTCTCTTTCCATGGATTTATAAAGACAAATTTGAAGAAGTACCTCATTTCTGCTAAATAAGATTATTACTGATGTTTGGCCTCACTTCTGCACCAGAGCAATGGTTAATTTAAGAAAGGTGGAGGGTTTTTGTCCTCCTATGCCTCGATAATTGACTAGTAAGTAAATTTTAAGAGGAGCAACATTTACATGTCCCTAGTATATAGGGGCAGTAGAAAAATTAATTCTTAGGAAGGCACTCTAACCTGTTTTTTGATTGGCTCAATCTCCTCGTTGTCACTAGAAATTGGGGAAAGAAAATAATTTCCTGTACTTTCAAAGTTATTATTTGAGAACATTTCCCTCAAAACACAAATGCCTTTAGTGGTCTAACTTGTTTTATGAAAAAGGCATTGCATATTTTAAGCTAGGATAAAATAATTATTTTAATTAGATAAAGCAGTATAGTTTGACAAGCCATTTACTAAATGAGAAAGCCATTTACTAAAATGAAGGTAAGACTTTGGTTCGCTTAGAGAAGGCTACTGTCTTTCAGGAGTAGTTTCTTGATTCTTATGCAAAACATCTAAATGTTACAGAAAATTTCTTGCTTTTTGTTTTAAAGATCCTCACAAGGTGTTGCTTTCTGGCAGTGAAATTTCCAGCAGAGGGAGCTTTACTGTTACATTTAGTAAAAAAAAACCCCAACAAACCAAAAAACCAAAAACAAAAAAAACCCCCCACAACCAAAAAAAACAGCTTTACTGAATATTTTTCATCTACGATCTGAAAAAGTGTGAGATCGTTGGGGTTTTTTTATGGTGTGAATTCATGACATCTTAATATGGTACAGTTTAGATGGGGCAGAAAGGGCAAACCCTTTTCCTAGAAAGAACATTTCCATATGTAGTGTTAGTATTTCATCATGGTTCCTTTGAAATCGGAAAGATGAATATAAATTAGTAAGCGTGCTATGGTAGTAATGTGGAATGTGGTTTGTTCTCTGCTTTCTTTTTCCCTGGTAGTAGTGAAGGATTAGTTTGGGTGAATGGTAACGTAATTTGCTTGTAATATCTCCAGTTTGTGGCTGATCTGAGAATTTGGTCACACAGTATAAACTACTTTTGTGTCACTGAAACTTTGCTATTCCAGCGACCCTGTTTCCGTGACACAAAGAAGTGCTCAAAAATCAAAGGTTCTCCATCGACTGTTGTTCCATCACATTCAGCTGTGGATACCCATTCCTCTCTTGCTTTTGAAGGTGATGAGATTTTTGACCTGATTTCATCTATGCAACAGGCGCAGGCATGCTCTGCATCATGTTCATGACAATGATGTAACTATATATTGCTCCTGAGTCTTGGTTCTTTTTGCGTGACACAGAATATTTTTTGCCCTTCTCAAATTTTTCTCAGGTTTTAATAACACTTTTTTCGAGTTTTAATTAGTACTTCTCTAGCTTTTCCTTTGTTGCCTGCATGCAGAAGAAAAAGGGGCAGAGAATTAAATTCCAGGAAAACTTTTCCTTTTCCCTAAAAATCTTAGTCTTTGAATTTCCCTTTTCAAGCATGATCTCATTAAGATTTCCAAGCTTCAGAGTCTTCCCCTGTTGTGATGGAGTGCCAGGGATGAACACACCAAGAATCTTTATTGCTTTGGAGAAGGTCTCATTCTTTTTCCTGGCACAGACAATCCATTAAATGGACAAAATATAAATGTGGAAAGATGATTATTCTTTCACAAGATAACACAACTGTAGCATTTGATTTGGTAGCTGAACAGAATGCTGAAACGTGCTGTTTTTATTCCAATCTCTGTTACAAACAAATTAGTATTGGTTTGAAGAGGTCTAGTCTATTAAATATAGGGTCATGTGCAGGTAACCAGAAATTAAGGTGAGACTATTCTACTTGAAAATGCACATACATATAAACACTGTGGTCTTGAATTAATTACAGTATGTAAACTCCCATAAATTTTTTGTTAGCTGCTATTTTGTGTACATGTGATCAGAGGATCATTTTGTAGTTATGTTAGAAAATATATTGCATATTGAACCATTCAAAATTATTTTCTGTATGTATTTTAGTGCTTCATTGCCTGTTTTTTATTTTGTTCTTAATTGATAAATTTAAATTATTAGTTGGTAGATTTTTTAATTGATTAAAAAATGCTTTTTTGATGCTGGTGTCATTTGACTTTCACTTCGCTAATAGAAAGCAGGTTAGAATGTACATATATCAGCATATTTATTGTTAACTTTGCCTGTACGTTTTCAGACACAGATGTGTATACTTTTGGACTTGGACAAGATGGGCAGCTGGGACATGGTACTTTTATTTTTGAAACTCCAGTACCAAAGTCTGTGAAACACTTGAACAGGCATAAAATATGTAATATTACATGCGGGGAAAGTCATACTGCTGCAATTGCAGGTATGTAAGTGAAAAATTCTGAAATGCATTTCCAGTGACTATCATACAGTTAAAGCTTTCTTTATAAAATTAGCAGTAGAAAAACACATATAAAGGCTAACTAGTTCTAAAGGTTAAGTGAGCTCAGGAGAAAGCCATATTTGATATCAGAAATTTCTGATTCACAGGCATGCCATGCATAGTTCTGTACATGGTATCTCCTGGGGAGTTGTAACCATATAATCATGCCTTGCTAACAAGTATTCTTGCTCAGAAGCCTTTGTTTTGCTGTACAGTTTCACTCTTAGTGTTTTGTAGTTGTTTTTATTTTTGTCTAGACTAACTCCAATCTCCACAGTACTTTGAAAATATATATATTTTTTGGATCACATTAATCTGTTGAAAGTCTGAAAATAATAGTTCAGGTTTTGCTTTTGGAAGAGAAATATTCCTTGCTTGCATGGCTTGTTACTTTGTTCATAATGGTTTTGTCCTGGTTTTGCACCGAATCTTTGTTATTAATAGCATCATTTTTTTTCTGTATACAGAGAATGGTCTCATGTTTACTTTTGGAAATGGGCGACATGGCAAGTTAGGACTTGGAAATGAGAATTTTACAAATCAGTTTGATCCCACTCCGTGTTATAATTTCTTGAGGTTCACAGTCCTTTTGGTAAAAGTTTTCTTTGCACTTCTCAGACATCAAAACTTTTATACTTTTATGAAACATGTTATGAATTCTTATTATGGAATTATTTTTTGTACAATATTTAATTAGTAGACAACACAAATTGAAAGAAAAAGGAAATTATATTTCACAATGTTCATTTAGTTTAGAATGTACTTGGCTTGGACTACATGTAGACTTCTTTTCAGGGTTTTATTCAGTAGTGTTGTGGTATAGTGTTTTGGTCTATAAAGTTGGTGGTAGCCTATAAAATTAAATATTTGTTGGCAGTAGGGGGAAAATATTTGTTCTGAAAGACAGTAGAGTGACATCTTTTTAACAGTTATTTGTACAATGGGATATTTATTACATCTAAAGAAAATTCGAGGAGTTGCTTTTTTGAATCCAAGTGGGATGAGAAAGGAGAAATACTCTTTTCCTTTAAGGGTGTTGTTTTCATCTCTTTCTTGAGATGTTTAAGAAATAAATATCACAGAATTGCCAGCATCAAAGATGCGCACATGACTCAGGACTGAGCAAAATTTGGGACAAAAAACTGTGTCTCACTTCTGTTTGTTTGCTGGACTTAGAGTTTAAGGAAGTTTATCAGTGGTGGTAAGGGATTTAAACTTCTTAGAAAGTGAAACCTTTGATCTTTATGTAACTATGCTTCATCTATTGGAGGACATAGGACTTTGCATTACATTTTGTGGATTTTATGAAAAAAATATCTAGGTATCACTGAGGTTATAAGTATTGCCCACATTTGACTTGCATCAAAATAATTAGCTCCAATCCCTTCAAAATCAGTGGAAATACCTTTACTTTCTTCTGTATCAATAGTCTAATAGACCTGTCTTGAGTTCTGTTCAATATATATTGTATTTAAGTAAGAATAAATTAACATAGATCAGTAGTCATTAATAATTGTAATTATGTACTTTTATCTTGCTAATTCATTGTTCATTGTTAATGCTAACATCATTAGGAGCTAAATATGAAGCAGTTTAAACATCTCTTACTTCTTTTTTGTTTTTCTTATAATCTAAGTTCATAGAAATGATTGTGTTGATACCTGCAAATGAAATAAGCTGACCTTTTTTGGTCCTGTAGGTTGCTTGTGGTGGTTGTCACATGCTAGTTTTTGCTGCTCCGAGACCTAAAGGATCTGAAGAAATGCTCTTGGAAGATTTAGATGAGAGCCGTTTGACTGCTACTATCTCTAACATGAATGGAGATTCACTCCTAACAAACACCTTAGAACTAACATCAGCACGCATCCGACGTCAAGAGAGGGTAAATTCAGAGCTGTTTAGAGTTGCCATACTCATTTTAGGGAACAAAATAACTTTTTAAACTAAAATCACAGCATATACCCAGCAGATAAATATATCTCCTTAAAATAAATGTTTAATTTTAATGTATAAAGGGAAGAATTAATATCTACCCTGGTCCCAAAATAGATGCAGGTAAAAGATAGGTATTGGTTAGATGTTACTTATTTCTATGAAAAAGACTTAAATTAATTTTGTATTTTTTTTTACCCTAAGATGTAGAGCCTGTTCCTTTTAATTTTTAGAAAGATCTTAGAAATATTAAAAAAAGAACAAGAACCTGACTCTTTTTGGTGTTCCCTCTGAGTCCTTGAATAGATTAAACAAGTTCATAGTTTATAAAATATCAAAGGGCAAAGTTTCACAATCAGCTTAAAATGATCTTAACATCCTATAGCTACTTAAAATAGTAGTTTCTTCTCCTTTATCTTCACTACACATTCCATGTGATTTCTTTAGCAGCACAGTGAATTGGATCATTTCACTTACCTGTATGAAAACTAACTTCCACAAAACCACATTGATTTCATAAAAATATATTGATGCTGTGGATTAAATAACTCAGTATTATTTGAGAAACGAGTATTTTCATTTTAAATTAAATTTTTTAATCCTTTATATTTTAATACTGCTTGAGATTATCGTGTAGAAGTGACATGAAATATCCCACTGTATCTCTCCCAATGTATATTTTTGTAAATAATTAAAATATTCAAGAAATCTTGTTTATGCTTTGCATACAAAGTTACAACACTGTTTCATCAGCTAAAGGAAAATATGACTGTTAAGTGTGAGAGATTGCTTACATTTTGGTTTTCTCTTGTTATTCTCAATACATTTTTTCTTAATCTTCTAAAGGAAAAGTCACCAGAACGGTTTATTCAAATTGCACAAACTCTGCCTCCAATGGGAGAAAGCTGCTTAGAATCTTCGTTCCCTGTGACTAGCAATGCTAGCCCAGTCTATTTGTCTGCAACAAGTCTTCCTAAATCTGAACCTATGAAGGATAGAGACCATGAAAAAGGTGATGACCCCACATTTTGTTGCTGTTTTCTGAGAATTATGTAGTTTGTCTCTCCTAATTCATAAACAAATGTGCAGCTTGAACATGAAAGAAGGTTTAAGTTCAGTCTTACCTCAAAAGGGTCTGGCAGAATACAGACATGAAAGTTGAGAAATGCATACAAGAAATTGCCTCATGCTTGGTTCATGTTTAGAAAATGCACTTAAAGATTTAGAGGAGGATTGAGTGAAAGAAAAACAACCTCTGAACTGTACATGAGGTTCTTCAAGCCTGTAGAGATATGACTTCACAAAACATACTGTAACATCAGTAAACACTTTCTCCATTTTCATTTAAAAAAAATTACAGAAAAAGATTGTTTAGGAACAGTTGTAAAGACACAGGAAGGCCTACAGGAGACCTTGGATAAGAAAAGAGGTCCACTCATTCTTCTAGGAGCTTTCTTCTTCACTTGGAAATGCAAATTGGCTCTTGATTCTCTGTTATCTAAGTTAATAAGTATTTGCAATATTGCCTGGATAACAGTGATATTGATACAGTGCTGGACTTTGGCACAGATTCTCTAGAGCAGTTCTGGACTTCAATCGGGTTTCTGTGCATGTGTGTTTTCCTGCACAGGGCAACGGTGAAGAGTGCAGAATGCAGTGCTTCTGTATAAAAGTTAGCTCAGATTTATTGGACAGTCAAATCCAATTTGAAAGTAATTAATTCAGTTAGAATTAAGATTACTATTTGTAAAGCTGCCAGCATGTCCATTAGCATCTCTGCTTCCAGGAAAGCAATACAGTGAAATTTGAAATGCCATTAGAGTCTTCTGGGGCCAGGTTTTGTGCCACATGAAACTGGACATATACCTGATAAACTTGAGGTGAACCTGAAAACTATGTAGGCACATTTTTATGATGCTGCATTGGAGTTAAACTCACTGTCTGTCCATTACACACTGTGTAATGTAGATAATATGACTGCAGCTAATTTAGTCTAATTGGTACACAGAGATTGTCCAAAATAAGCTTTGTCCTGTGTAATATTTATGCTTTGAAAGCCTGCAAAAATGGTCAGAGGTCTACAACATACTGAGGCCAGATTGCTGAGCTACCTATCATGTTAATACTGATGAAATGGCGGTAGAAGTCTTTCTTCTGTATCTTGGGCTGGGGGAATGAGGAATCTCAGGACTTCAGTCCTATGATGGTAAAATAGAAATAATCTCTATTTTGCAAGAGTGGGGTGTTCTGTTTGCTGTATATTGCTTGTTCCTGTGGTATTTGTTTACTTCCCCCTATTTTATCTTAAAGAAAAGAACCATCAAAATTATAAACGTGCTGAAGACTCTTCAGAAGAAGATTCAGACAATGAAAATAATGATCGAAACCTTGGAGATACAACTGACATCCTAAATATGGTAATATATTCCACTAATGAATCAGTGATTCAATCATTTTTATGCAGGGGAAGAACAAAGAAGCTAAATAATGTGTCAAGTTCTAGTACAGAACTCCTGGCTAGCCCAAAACATGTGTGGCATCAGGAAGTACTGACATACTTTTAAATGAGCATGCATTTCATGTCATCATTATCTAATGCTAGAGTTTCTTTTCATCTTCCAAGTAATGTTGTAGTATGAAATTGAAGCAGTCCAAGTAGTGCAGCCCCTCACCATACCTCAGCTCGGGATATCAGAAAAAAAAGAAAGATGTTGCGTACCACATGGTGATCTCTATCTCTGACCTTCCTCATCTTGATAATTTCCAAGAGAGAGAATTGCAGGAAATGAAGCAGAGAGCTGTCTTTTCCTGTTCCTAGAAGAACTTTTTTAGTACAGGTGGATCATATTAAAAGGAAGATCAAAATGCAGATATTTTGATTATTTGGTGATCACCAAACATGTTCCTACACATGTATTTTATTTAAAAAAATATATTCACCTTATCTCTTCTGCACTTTTCCAAAACAATTTGTTTTCTCGGCAGATAGGGCATGCCCCACTTTAAATGTAGTGCAGTGGAAAGAGTGTTGGTTTTTATCTTTTTTTTTAACTTCAGTGGGATGGAAACAAATGAGCAACTCACTGTGGACTCAGCTCAGGATATGATGTCAGGTATGCTGCTGGAGGGATTGCACATTTTACAGGAACCATTACTTGTGTGCACTTAAAAGCACTAAGTAGTTTAGCAATCTGTTTGTGCATACCATTTATTTAAGAGTTATAAAACTTTATTTTCATTTACAAGAAAAAAATTATTTTCAGATATGATGCGCATGGCCATCATTAATTTACTGAGGCATTATTTATAACATATTGTACACTTTTTGTGCTAGACTTCCTTCTCTTTTTTGTTTTTGTACCCATTGTGAATCAATTTTAAAACATTTATCAGAATGAAACAGTAAATTTGAAAAAGTCTGTCAGCTAGACCTGTCAAAATACAAAGAAAAATGATTGCTCTTCTTGAACCTGAATGAAAATAATCTGTTAACTGCATAGTTGTTTCAATTTTTCTAAACTGTGGCAACATGCATCTTATTGACAAGTGTGACAAGAGGAGGAAAAACCTTTAATATCATATTGATGATACAAATTATTGGGAGTCAGAAACCAGAACTGTCCATGCTTGCTGTGTTGAAAAAGAATATGGTGGTTAAGCCACAAGCAGTTAGCAAACAGCAGCAGAGAACATTATCTTGTTGTTTGGAATATATGGGAAGGGATGACCAAAATCTCACTAAACTTACCCACCTAATAGTATTCTACCTTGCCTTGCCTTTTGGTTTTTTGCTTTATGTAGAAGAGATAGAAAAGTTTGGAACATTGAAAGAACCAGAGGGGTAAGAGCAGATATTGTGTTTATTTATACTGGTAAACTGGTTTTGGACCAATTTATTGTACTGGTCGAACTATCCACACTAAATTTCAGAGTCTTTTCTAATGCAGAGTGAATTAAATCAAACGGGCTGTCATAACTGTGTTTTGAGACTCTTGCCCTGTGTCTTTGTGTCTCCCAACAAGAGTATTTGGGGTGGGTGGGAGGTGGGGGGAAGGATTAAAAAAAGGAAAAAAGAGGTGGAGGAGCAGTTTAAATCAGAAGCTGTTCCTGGATGCTTGAGAAAAGGCAGTTGATTGAAATAAACAGAATGATCCTGCAACACTTCAGTTTGGGGACAACAGTAAAATTTCATTATAGTATTTTTGATAAAACAAAATGTTCCAACTTTGGTACCTCTCCCTCCCCCCCAGAAAAAAACCCAACAGTTTTTTTCTACTTTTTTTTTTTTTTTTTTTAAGT